>VZUI01044278.1:0-124111 GCA_013401135.1 Cettia cetti | reverse complement strand
CATGTTTCTTTAAAATACCACAGAAATACACACACACACAAAAAAAAAAAAAAAAAAAAAAAAAAAAAAAAAAAAAAAAGGCAGACTCCATCCTTGGAGGAGAATACAGTCAGACTGACTCCAGAGGAGAAGCAGAGCAAGCAGCAAGCCACCTTCCTGATCCCTAATTCTTGATTAAAATTCTGTCATTTGTGGGAATGGCTCTCCAGTCCACCCAACCACCACCACCAGTTGCTTTTAGACAAACTGAAGAAGTCAATGGAAATGTTAAATTTTTTTAAAAAAGAAAAAAAAAATGCTTAGCAAGAGCTGAACTGGTCCCAGTTCCCTCAGCAGACACAGGGACCAGCTCCTACCTGCCAGGTGAAAGGGGCTTGGTGATTTCATTGACTCAGCAACCAGGATCCTTTCACCCTGTGGAATACCCCAAGCCTTTGCTGCAGCCAGAATGGTCTTATTTGGAGCCCCAAGACATGGGATTACTCAATTTTAGGGTTCATGATTCCAGACTCAGCTCAGGAGATCCACCACAAGGTCTGCAGAGGGATCAGGATGTGCTGGTTAGAGTGGATTTGAATGTGATAGGACAGATGCAAGCCCTGACCTAATTAATGATGCTAAAGTGATCAAAACAGGGCTCTGCAACCCACAGTGCATGGAAAGACAACTCTCCAAAGGGCTTTGTACATCCTGTGCTTCCTCCATCAGCAGAAATCCCTCCTAGCAAAGCTTCCATCTGAGGAAGACTTCCAAAAGATAGAAATGGGTCATCTTCTCTCCCAAACACTCACATCCTTCCTGCCCCGGGGAACCACTTAAAAGCATTAGGTGACAAATGTTTTGTTGCCAAGCACTGCAGAGGCCCCATGGTACTTGTCTTCTGACACCTCTGCTGGTAAACGAGCGAGTGGCACAACAACATGACAAGGGATTTAAAAAATTAAGTCTCCCCAGACACTCCCTGGGGGTGCTTTTGCTACAACAGGCAGGCTGGCAGCACTGCTGCTCGTGAGATGCCACGTTCCTACATTTCCTTGTTTTACAAGAAACAAGAGGATGTCTCCTCTTAGTGCAACTTTAATGTGACAAAAGCAAGGGGCACTGCAGTAGTGCTGGGATGCTTTTTTTTGGTTACCACCATGCACCAAGGCTGCCTGTGGTAGGGCATTCACTTTGCTCCTGGACTTGTCTTTGCATCACAAATCATTCAGACCAGAAATGAAATCCCTTTCAGAAGGAATAGACAGAGCGTGGAGGTTTTGGCTGTGAACTTTTCACACCAGAAAGTACTAGGAGGGGAAACAAAGTTAGAGAGGATGGACAAGACAGGCCATGGGAGCAGAATGGGACAGGCCATGTTTCAAACACCTGGTCTCTTCCCTCCCAGGGGTTTGAGACATGGCAAGGCTGCTCAAGGCATGTAGGAGCCCTTCAGTAGCAGCCCATAGCTCGTCTCAGCCTCCACCAGCCAAAGCTGTGTTATCAATGGCTGTCTCCTCACTTCCAGTACCTGCTGCTGTAAATCATAGCCCAGAGCAATGCTTAAGAGAAAGCATCTAAATCACAAAATAAAACAGGTCAGAGCTGCAATTATGATCAGTGAAGCAGGCATCAGTATGTTGTGCATAATTAAAATGACTGTAGGACTTCTCTATAAATATCAGCCAGAAAAGTGTCTCTTTGTGTGTGGGCATAAAAATGAGATGCAGGAAACAGCCTGCTCTGATGTGACAACACGACCTTGGGACAACTTTGTCGTCCCACACCAGAGTAATTACACTCTTGAAATGTCTGATTGTGCCCCTCTTGCCATCAGCAGCAACCAAGCCTTTGCAGCAATAAATGTGGAGCGAGTAACAATTCAATAAAGATCCACAGATAGACTCCTTTTGCAGGGGCTGCTGCTCCTTCAAGTTCTCTAAAGCTGCAGTTCCGAGAGCAGAGGCTCTCGTTTTCTCCTTTAAATGTCTGAACTCAGCTTGGAGATGAAATCTACTCAAGATGATAAATGGATACCATGCAAAGCTTGTCTTACACACGTCTTTAAATATTTTACTTACTGCTCATCAATCTTCCCCATCTATGCAGCATTCTTAACTACTTTGCAGTAAGAAATCCGATCCCTCAGGGGAATTTGGGAAGCAAAATACATTCCCAATCTTCTCAATGCTCCGATGACAGGAAATATGGAAATGTTAAATGGAGAGTGGTGCTAAAGCAGAGAGTTGCTCCAGACAACTTTGTTATTGCCAGACTGAACTGTGGGGCAAGGGCTGGCCCTGGCTGGACCCACAGGTCAGGGGCAAATCCACATGGTGCATTTTGGACCTTGTGAGTCCCAATATTCACAGTTTCACTGGCAACAACTCAAAACCACAAATCAAGTCTGAAATGCTGCACAGGGCAGGCTCCACAACTGAGCAGGTGAAAAACATCACTGTTAATGAGCAGCACAAAAGGACTCTAACCATTAGCACAGAGAAAAACCAGAAGTTTGGCAAGTGACAACACACGAGGTATGTTTTTATTCAGAGCTATTTCAAAACACAAATACTTCAATCAATAATCACTCAGCTCCCATTCAATACCCCAGTAATCCCCTTTTGTCCAGAATAATGCCTAGACACAATTTTATTGACCCAGCAGTATTCTCCTAGGACGCACCACTCTTTGACTGCTAATGACCAGTGGGTCCATTTCTCCCTGCAGCCAAGTATTTATCAGGCAGAAGGCAAATATGGGATTCATTGATGCATAAAACATTGCAGATAAATAATAATGAAAGACCTATGCATCATTCTTGTCAATGTGCTGAGAAGATTTGCTGAATGCACAGAGGTTGAGGGGAAAGAAAAAAAATCAAGTGTTCATCTGAAGAACAGATGTTGAGGCAAAAGCTCACTCAGGGGCTAAAGGGACTCTTCCACCAAGCCCAGACTATTAGCACTGGGAAATACATAGCCTGATCTTGTGTCCAAAAATGCAACATCACCACATGCTCCCAAAGAAATGCTTTAAATCATCTCACAACCCAAGGAATGGTTATAAAATGTACATTGAGTTGGGGAAAAAGTGATGGGATTTAATAAATTAAAGGATATTTTGCTGAACATTTCACAGGCTGAATGAGTAAAAGAGTACTGGATAAATTAATTAATATAAATTATTTTTCGTATGAAATATTAATATGCTGGACAGCAATCAAAAGTCACGAATCAAACAAAATAAAAACCTGCAATGAAATGAACTGAAACACTGTGAAAAACAGGAAAAATAAGCAAGGAGGAAACAGTTGTCATTCTCAAATCACTCAAATATAGATCTTCTTTATAAAGAATAATGGTGCATCCAAAACAGTCATTTCCTTAAAATAACCTATATAAAGTACTAAAGGAGAGGCACATAATACATGGCACCATTGCAGCTTTGTCAGGTCACCATTTTCTTTTTAAGGTGTTATACTGCTTGAGCTTCTGCTGGGAATTCTCCCTAATAAATTTCCTTTATATGTCACTTGTCAGGACTGACATTTGAGGGATTCTATGAAAAAGTTTGGAGATCTTCTGGAATAACTCCGTGGAGCTGATAACCCTCAGCAGGCAGGGGCACAGCAGCTCCCTGGGAGATCCCCACTTAGAGTTCAGTGGGTTTGGTGCACGACAGGAGTCAGGGAGACTCATGAGCCATTGGGACACCAATGAATTCCAGGTTCAGATCCTCTTGTGCTCTGGGAAACCACACAGGGAGCAGGCAGCCAGTTCCAGCACAACCTGCATACAGCATCTCAACCCAGCTCATGGGGACAGACACATGACAGCAGAGGGAAAAACCACCTTACAAAACACCAGGCCAAACCTCCTGTAACCCACTGCTGTGCTAAATAAAGGGGAAGAAGTGCTCTGAAATCCCAGCCCTGGCACAGCTCACAGAGCAGCCTGGTCCAGCCTGGCAGCACTTTCTGCATTTTACCAGGTCACCCATCTCCTGTTGCTCAAACTCAGAGAAAACTGACACCTGCCTGTTAATACATTCCTCTGTCAGAGCCCATCTGCCCTTCCTCATATCCCTCACCCTTGCAGGAGACAAACTCCATTCAAGCCAAGTAACATAAAGAAAGCTCATTTCCTTTGAACTTATTTACAAGTTTTACCATTAAACTTGCCCACATTATGCAAGCAGCTTGCAATCTTCCCTAATTCTCTGACTTTAATTATATAATTGAACAACCTAAAAACTCATTTTTTCCAGGAAACATTAAACATTACCATCTTAATGAAATTCTTAATGAAACCGTCCTCCCTGCATGCAAATGACTGGCACTGGATTTGCTTATCACACTGATAGACAAAAGGACAAATGCCCTTCCTTTTGTCAATCATCAGGAGTGACAGCCCTTCCTAAGGACACTCCTCCTCGATGAATTAGGCTGACACAACCACAGACAGGAGGAAGGCATCTCAGGGAAGGGCGAAGAAGCAGCCAGGAAAGGTCAATAAGTGGGAATAAACCAACATCAGTCAAGGCAAACTCTTTCCTTAAGCTCAGCTGAGTTCCACGGGGCTCTGCATCAGCTGAGTTGTAACACACAGGGTGGGAAGAGCTGGAGAGGTGAGTCAGAGGTCTCAGCAAGGTCCTGTTGCAGCCATGTACTGTCCATAAGGAAAAAAACTGGGGTGTTTTAGACACTTGACTGTTATGATCTGTTTCAAGACGCTTGGCTCAGCCTTCCCCACCTCAAACAGCCTCCTTGTGTTGCCTTGGTCTCAGGGAGACTCTTGGCTCCAGCTCCACTGCTGCAGACATGGAACACTCACCAAAAAAAAAAGAAACCACCTGGGAAGGAGCCCTGGCAGTGGCATGGCTGTGCTGGGAACACTTGTCCTTCCCCGTGAGGCTGGACATGCCCATCATGTCACTGCACAGAGCAATGCTGCTGTACCAAGCAGCAGCTGTACTGTGGGACCCAAGATATCTGCAGGGGTGACACCTCCAGGAAATGCTGCAAGAGAGCATGGGGGAAATAGAAGCCAGCACTAAACTCCCATTGCCTCTCTCAGCTCACCCACCAACTTGCCAGTTCTTTGTACTAGACCAGCTGCAGAGGAGAGGAGCATCTGCCCCATGCCCAGGGTGTGGAGGTACCTTTTTGGACCCAGGTCCACTTTTGGTGCCTAGCTGCTGCTGCTCTCCACAGCAGACTTTTGAGGCACTGGCCCAGCCATCACTCCAAACAATTTGATTTACAGGCTACAGCCCTGTTTTCCCAAAGCAGACCCATTCTGCTCCCTTCCAGCCTTTTCTTGCAGGGTATTTTTATGCAGCCAAGTCCTTGTGCAGTACCAAGCTCTACCCAGCTGAAGAAATTTTTGTCACGAATATTTTGGGTGCATCCTTTCCTTCACTGTCACTTTGCGACCTCCAGTTCTTGTTTTTGATACCAGTTCAAAGACACCACAAATGTCTTTCATTTTTATTCCCATCAAAAACATGTGTAGTTCAAAGACACGACCTTGGTGTCTGCTTCTGCAAACAATGCTGGCCTCAGTGCTACACCAAAATCCATGTCACTGAATCAGCTTGCTCGAGTCTCTTCTAAATCTAATTCTTTCTAAATCTAATTCCCACAGATAAAGAGCAGAATAGTTTTATTCAATAAGCATTAATTAGTTCTTTTTTCTCCACTCTCTGCTTCACTGCACTTACAGTGTCCTACACTTTTGGCCCACAGGTACACCTCACCCTGCTGCAGCTCCCAGATTGTCCTGATGATTTATTGACAATAAAACTCAAGCCCCAGGTGCCCTTCCCAATTTACACTCAGATCTGCAATTATGTGGTAGGTGGCCACAGCAAACTTTAAAATAAACAGGGGTAGCTGTGATTAGTAATTCAGAGGGAAAGAAAAGGCAAAGAGGTGTCAGTGTCCTGGCACTACCCTAACCAGAAGGTCTGGGAGGGAATATTGCAAGAGTTAAAGATCCAGCAGAGATGGGAGATCTGAACCTGACCTCTGTGTGGCCTCCACTAAGGGCATTCTGCTCCTCAGATTCCTGCTGCTGTCAGTTTTAAAGACATTAGGGCAAAATGGTATTTTCAATTTCAAGACTAAAAAATATAAATATTTTGGAGTCAGCTACAAATATCTGAGAAGCTAATTACTTGGAATCATTAGGAGATTAAAGAATTAATTTTACTTAGGTCATGTACTAATCCAGGTGAATTTCTTATGCTGGTTTGAAGAAAATGGTTGGGGAGCCTTGATTTGACAAGCTCCCACCACCAGTTTTGATTTCTCAGTTAAAAAAATCTGCCAAGTTCTCCCCACAGCTGCAAATAAATTCTATTTTCTAGCTTTCTATCTTTCCTTAAAGTACTACAGCCCTGCCAGCACCAGAACATTATCTGAGTCTGGAGCAGGAATGCTTTTTAAAGCTCTGGTAGGCAAAGAGGTTCTTGATCCCATGACAGCTCATGGTCCTAAACAACTACAGGAATAACTTTACTCACAATTAACAGTCTTGGTGCTTGAACAGCCCAGCTGAAACCAACTGATATATTTCTCCAGTAGAGTAAGAAGACGTTCACAAAGCACAGGGGATCAGAACATGGCCATTGAGTCCCAAATCAACTCATTAAAAAAAATAAATGGGAGCAATTCCATTTGCCTCAGTGGGAATTCAGTCCAGTGTACAGCTTATAAAGCACTTTCACCAAGTGCCTTTCAGTCAAGGCTCTTTACAACAGAGGTGCATCATTATTTGCTATAACCCCAGAACCTTCCCCTGGTCTGGTTTGTTTTTCATTCTATGATTCATTCCAGTCTCTCAAAGTATTCCCTACCTGTGCATTTTTGTCCCTGGCATTCTTTTCTGTCCTTAGCTTCCCTAGTCCTGTATTCCTCAGCAATTATTTATAGAAGGGACTCATCCAGCCCCAGATCCATGCCCCCAGTCTTATGTCAGTGCAGCTCCAGCTGTTTGTCTCCCAGGAATTCAGTCACCTCTCTGCTCTCAGGCCGCAGTTCAGCATTCCTGACAGCTCATCCTCTCCACAGGAGCAGAGCTCCATCCTCCCACATGGAAGCATGGAAGATTTCCACTTAGCCTCCACAACAGCCATTTGCTCACAGAAGCACAGATTCTAATATGGGGTCCCCAGAAAGCTTCTTTTTTGGGCTATCGATTATAGGACAACATTGAGATCCTATTTTACTCTGATATAAAATTTGGTTCTTTATTCATACCAATAAAAAGCCCTCTTATTTATTTACTGCCTCTATCATAGTAGTGTCTGTGATGACAGAAGGTAACTCAAAGTGCTCAAATGACACATGCTTGACATGTGAGCCCAAAAACAAAACTCTTTCCCATTTGCTATACAGACTTCTGTCTGACTTGGTTTTCTCTGTCACCTCTTTCCTTTCCTCTCTATTCTTCTCTGCTTGTAAAAGAAGAAACAATTTTTGCCTTTCCAAGCAGGAAATCTGCAGCGACAGGGTGGGGAAGGGACCCTTCAGCAGTGGGAAGGGGAGGACAGCCAAGTGCCTTGGAGATGCCCCAGAAATGCTGACTCTGCTCCTGAGAAACAGGAGCAGCCTCCTGGTCACGCTCCGTGGCTCAGAGCAGGAAGGGTGCCCTTTCCAAAGGAGGGATATTGATTGCAAGGAGCCATCCCACCACCAGCCCCTGGCAAGAGGTCACTGCAAAACTTCCCCTCCTCTCACTCACATCCATCTTGTTGACTCTGTGGAGATTCTGCAGATTACAGCAGAGCAACTGAATTATTCCAGCTAATGAGAACGTAATGTTTCATCGCCAACTTCCACAGTCACTTAAATCTATCCTTATCTAATTAATTTTGCAAACCAAAAAGTGTCTAGGCAAATAAACTCTCCAGTGTGACAGCTGTAGTATTATGAGTTTCTGGTCAGTCAGCAAACAGGCCAAGAGAGTGTAAGGGGGCCAAAGAGAAAAGGATGAAGAAATTATTCAATGAATGATTGACTTTAAACCAGTGCAAAATTTGAGGAGCCCCACAACTGACCCACTATAGGTCTGTGAAAGTGTCACCACTGCTATCCTGCTTCTGAAAGGCACAGAGGCTTATGAGTGGCAAACTAAATAGAGCCGAGCTATGCAGAGCTAAGGCAGCTACAGCCCATCTCAGAAAAGCAAAATTAAACAACATTAGCAATGACCCATTTCCTCACTCAGCAGGGGCAGCCGAGCTAATCTGGCACTGGAGGAAACACGCTGAGGGTTTTCCCACACAGAGATTGCTCTCTGCCAATGCTTCCACTAATCCACCTTGCCCCAAAATGCTTGACCATTTCTGTTTAAAGAAATAAGTGGGGATTAAGAGGAGGAAGCCTGAAATCCAACTGTATTGAAGTTAAACTGGCAGGGAAGTTGAACTGCTGAGAAAGAGGGATTTGCTCTGGAAAAAGATACAGAGCTGCTGTGGGATGGGGGTTGTACAGAGGGTGTAGCTGTCACACCCCACTGCTGCCCTCACTAGCACAGGGGGGGATCTTCATTTCTGGGAGTTTATGCTTGTTTTTTCTTTTTTAAGTACAAAAAGGAATTCCTTGCCTGTTCACCTCCAAGGGAACAAGCTCAAACAACTTTAGCCACACAGGCAGACCTTTCACTTGTGCTTCAGGTAATGTTTTCACTTAAGTAATCTAAACTGCAGTGACAGCAAAGTTGGACTCAATGATCTTAAAGGTCTTTTCCAGCCTAAACGATTTTATGATTCTATGACAGCTGCTTTAAGTGTTTGTTCCCATCTTCTCCCCCTCACTTTCCCCTGCCACACTTTTAGTTACTTTGCCTATATCTACAGACATTTGTGTCCTCTCTGCTACCAGTTCCATTTGCCCACTTTTTCCCTTAAAAAAAAAAAAAAAAAAAAAAAAAAAAAAAAAAAAAAAAAGCAGCCCCTCCATTGATGCCTCCTGGCAGAGATCTTTGACTGCAATCAGAGCAATCCTCATTTATTCCAGCTGAGGATCTGACCCCAGGACTTCCAGTGCTTGAGCTGTAATAGAAGTAGAATCAGACCAGGCCATTATGTGTTTGGGAGAAGTCCAAGACACTTTCAGGTGCTGCAGAAAGCAATGCCAGCAATTCTGCAATTTGTAAGGATTTTTTCCCCCGTCGGAATCAAACAGGGATGATCAGTGCAATGGATAGAGCACACAGAGATCTCATCCAGGCACTCTTTTGATTATCAAACATGCTCAGATCTGCCAAAAGGTTTAGTTGTAGGGTGAGGAGTTTGGGGATATGCACCAGCCCATTTTACAATTCAAGACTTACTTACATTCCTGTTTTTTTGTTTTCAGTCCAAAAAGCAAGAGAGACCCCATAAGTCAGGAAGTCTGGTGTGGTATTGCTGAAAGGGCCATGACCCTCAGTATGTGACACTTCTGCAAACAGAGCCATCTTCACATCCAAATTGGGACAATTGAGTTAAATTTGAAAGGAAGTTCAAACTACACAAATCATCCAATCAAAGCAAACAACTGACACAAAAGCCTGATCACGTTTTACACCTAAGCATCCAAAGAGAAGAGATTTTCATTCTCCCTTTTTTCCTTCAGATTGAACAATTTTATCATGTTTTTTCCTACTTCTCCACAGGAAAAGTAGCCCAAGATGAGACAAAGGACAGACACCAGACACTATCAGGTCATATCTTGAACCACCACAATTTCAACAAGAACATGTAGTAGTTACAGTCAAGACCCTAAAGGGCTGCCTTCCTCAGCACACATGGTCCAGTCCACAGGAGACTATTGTACAGATCTTTGGGGATAATAATGATGATCTCCCCCAAACCTTCCCCAGTTATGCCTGGGTAAGGGACAGGGCACATTCTGCTTAACCTAGAATACTAAGGCAGAAATATCAGTTCCTCTCTACCTGACCACTCTCACTATTTTCTTAATAAAGAAAAATATTAAGTAGGCCACTACTATTTTCTTAATAGTGTGTTTTGCAAGACAAACCAAGAGCATCACAGGGTGACAGTGGCACAAAACCCACCCTCAGCCCAGGAGCTGTATCAGTATGTCACTGCACACGTGGACCAGCAAAGAGCCTGACCCTGCACACACTGACAGAAGTTCTTCCTTGCAGGAGGAGAACTCAGCCAAATCCTGACAAATACAATTAACAGGTGAGGAAAGACAAGTCCAAGAACAAACATGTTTATTTGCACAGTTATTTTTACACTAGGATGATGCATTCTGGCATAACTTGCCCTGCCCTCCTTTTCTGCCCCTCTAGCACTGTGCCAGCTTCCCAGGAAGGCCAGGAATAGGAATATGGCTCTTTTTCCAAGCAATCTTATTTCTTTCTTGGTTTGTCTTTCTCTACTAATGTCTTGGGTTAACTAATTGAATTCAAGTTGCTTAATTGAAACATCTTGGGTTAACTAATTGAATTCAAGTTGAGACACGTTAAGTGCAGTGCCTGTTTCTGATGCAGCAGGAAGGGCCGAGTGTCAGAGACCTCTGGATTTGTTGGCAGCATTATTTTATTTTTTTTTTTACTTTGACATGGATTAGGATCATCAGAACAATATTATGAAGACTATTCAAATTTCTAGCCAAGAACGAGAGAGAAGATATTCCTTTTGTACAACAACATTTCTGTAAATTTTGTTTAGCTTGTGTGGGATACAGTTAATTACAGTAATCTATCAAACTGGTACAAGGTAGTATTCACACACGAAGTTTTTCCTGCAGTCAGAACCCTTAGTTTTATATGAGACTGGTTTGTGCTAATTGAATTTTCACTTGGGTAGATAAAATCTTTAACAACTCTGGAATAACTAAGTGCTCTTTGTTCAATGATGTGGATCAGAATGATTTACAGCACCTTTCACATAATCATGCTAATTTTGCTTTCATATGATTAATTAAAACAATATGTTCTTTCTTTGTAAAATAGAATTAGTGCACCCAAGGAGACAGGTTTTATTGCAAACTTCTTTTTCTGGCAATAAAAGCAATTTTCACACACACCTTTTTGGCAAAGCTAAATAAACACGCTTAAGTGGGCAAGGAAACTGCAGCTGGTCAGATCCCTTCAAGGAGTGCCACCAACAGGATTTGCAGATTGCACCAGGGATAGTTCAGCCCGGTGCTATGAAGCAGAGCATGGCCAGCAGGAAGCTTTTGGGACCTCCAGGCCAAAGCCCCTTCCCCCTGCCAGTTTCCTGTAGCCCATCTCTCTCTCTTGTCACATCTGGAGCCAAAGTGAAGGGCACTCCTGTGACAGCACAGAAACCCCAGTGCTAAAAGGGATTTGTGGGGCAAGCTCTGGGTTCAGCACATCCCCCTGGAACAGGATTCTGACTGTGATGGTCACGCTGAGTCTGAGCTGTGGGAAGGGAGAGAGGGAACTTGGCAGGGCACTGCTCTCTGTGTTTTTGTTACTGTGCCTTGGCAGGAGTATTTGGATCTTCTCCTTGAGGTAAATACTGATGAAATACCTCAGATAATGAGAACTGTTAGAGGAGAATGGTGAAGTGGATCCCAAGGGGGAATCTGGAGGGGAGGCAGGTGCTCTGGCTGGTGGCAAAAAGTGAAGAGGAACCTCAAGAGAAGCTCTAATGGCACCAAAGAGGTAATTGTACAATCTGATCCATGAGAATGCAGATTCACAACCATCATTACAATTAATAGCAGCCATGGCTAAACTCCCCACACAGAGCACTCAGTATTTACCTCCCAGGACTCCCTCCTGCCTTATTTTACTTCAAGTCTGGATCAAAACTGGACAAAAAAGGTTATCCAACCCAAAGTTTCAAACACACTGAGGTATCACTACATGCCTGGGTCTAAGCATTCTGTACTGCATGATACAGTGAAGGAAATCATGTAGTGCTGGGTTTCATAAACCAATTTTTAAAAAATCACAATAAGAAGTTTATTTTCATCTGTCAATCCAAGATCTTAAGTCACTTTTCCTGAAGCATCCATGTGTACCAGCAGAAAGAAACCCCTCAACTGCCAAATGTCACATTTCAAATAGTTAACCCACCAACCAAACCATACAGAGAAACCTTCATAGAAGCATAAATACAAGGAGAGTGAAGATCAGGCAAAGTAATAATTTGTGTGGCAAAAAAAAAAAAAAAAAAAAAATCAACACTGCATAGGTCAAAATAGAATATAACCAGTACTTGAATCTAATCCCAATGCTCAAACATGCTAGGCAGAAAACAGAATACCTTTAGGAAAGCAACTGTGAAAATTTGAGGCACCAAATAGAGGCAGCATACCAGCAGGTAAAGTAACTAAGAAATCAATCAAGTTTAGGACAAGCTGAGTATGGATGGAACAAGCACTTCCAGTGGTGCAAGGAAAAATGAACACTCCCTAGAAAAGGCCTCTCTCAGGAAAGCAGCGCAGTTGATACAGAACTGAAATGGAGATTCTTAAACCCAGTCCTGACTCCTAGAAAAGACTGATGCAGAACAAGCCAGGAAAAAGAAATAAAAGGAAAAGTTTTTGCATCCATGTTTTTCTGTCCCTATCAAAGAATTTCCAAGGGCTGTCTGATTAAGGGACCTTCACTACACCCTCTGCTGTCTCCACATCTCAGTTGGCTTTCTCCAGCAGGCAGGAAAGCGTATGGTTATTGGGAGAATTCCTGCTGCTGCAAATAACTCCTTGTGCACACGGTCATCTCCAGGGCAGGGGATGAGCAAACCAGCAAACTGCATGTGACAGGCCACTTACTGCACTTCATGGCAATGCTCAGGATGCAGTTTGACTACAGTCCTACCAGGCTCTAATTTAGGTGTCATGATTACTTCTCTTCAGTGCCTGATGCACGAAGAGGAGCCCTGGCTTGTTCCTGGTCTTAACCTCTCCGTGCTCCCTGCAGCTTATGGGATACAGCAGCTGTGGCAGCCAAGGGAGCTGCCCTTTGGTCATGTATCTTCAGTGCCATTGAATAAAATAAAAATTCCATCTAGAAAAGCAAGGAGAGAACAGACTAATGAGCTGCTCCTGGCTCAGGGTGGTCTGGACACCACCAGTGGTCAGACAGCATGGTCAGTCTGTCCATCCTCTCGCTGCATCCATCAGTGCTGTTGGAGCCTGAGCAGATGGGAGCCACACTCTGCTGCCACCTCCTCTGGTGATTGGCATTTCCTGCTTCTGGAAAATTAATTTGATGACTGAATTAAACTAAATTTTTTCATTTACAAATATGGTCTCTGAGTGCATTTGACTTAGAGCATGCTTCTCTTGGGAGGTGCCAGGGAGATCCAGTTGTATTACTTATGGAATCTGGGTTAATTTAATTACTTTTTGATGGAAAGTGCATGATTTTGCAGACGGTCGCTGTCTGCAGGGCCACACACAGTTGCTGATATCTTTTCACTTTCCTCTGTGATGCAAGAGATGATAAAGGGCCCAATTAATAAAGTCACCTTGAGAAGGAGATCTTCTGCTAATGGGAGAACCAGAAGTGATTCACCATTTGGGAAAATTCTGCTTTCCTTATTTCCATCCTATCAAACACTCACCCACTCACAATATGCCTCTTGAAAACAACTGAATGCTAAGGGAGTCCATATGTCCATGCTTTCACAAAGTCTTTCAAAGCAAGGTAACAATTAGAAGCATATTTATAAATGACATCCTGCATTTGTGCCCTTTCCCTCTATCACCTCCTGCTCCATCTGCACCCACTGGACCCTGCCAGCCCCACACAAGAGTTCTCATCCCATGTCAAAACTTTGGGGACTTGAGTGCTGACAATGCAGAAATGGCACCAGAGTAAATTACAATAAACAGTGGTTTCAAAAGTAACCTGTGCTGTTCAGACAATTAAATCCCAATTTCCACTTGTCCCCTGGCAAGGGAAAAGTCACAGACCTCCACCCAAGAGCACCATACATAGTTCTTTTGCTGCCACTGTCAGCCAGAGCAGCCTCAAAGTCATTGCTAGGGCTTCTAGCAAGCTCCCTAGGGAAGGCTGATTCTCCTCCACACTCTGCCTTGAATTCCCCATGGAAAAGGGAAAATATTTTTGTGTCTTGCCCTCCATCTTCTTCCTACAGGTCCAACAACTGCTCACTGTAAGTACACAGAGAACCCAGTCCTGCAAAAGGAACAGGGTCTCTGATTTCACAGGGATTGAGATGCCAACATGACAGAAACAAAATGAAATTGAGCCAGTCAGCATTTCATGGTAAGTGCCCTGTCAGCAGGCAAAAGAGAGGTGGAGAGTATCAACTCATCCCCACAGCTCACAGGAAATCCTGACAGGCACCTCAGTCTACAGAGCATGAAAAACAATGGTAAAGATGCATCCTGGAATTTGAGATTCACTCTCAAGGGCAAAGTGTTTGAGTTCTGCTGAACCATGCCCAGCTTTAAACAGCATGGAGAATAAGGAGCATCAGCTCAGCTGCTTTCTCCAGAAAAGATGCACCAGATCTAGGTCATTGTCTGTCAGCAGTGAGGAGGAAACTTCCCCAGAGAAAATTAGCCAGAGAAGGAGGAAGTTTGCAACTGAAGGTGGTATAGTTTTGCAAAAAATGAGGAGGTAAAAAAGCTCTCCAGAGCTCTGAATCATCCTACAAATGAAGAAAATGGTGGATTTTAGTAGTAGTGTGAGATGCTGAGTGGTCTTAACCCCACTCCTAAATGTGGATCATTTTCTATCATAATCTACAAAAATATTATTTCCATTTAAATAGCTATTCTACAGGGGCCAAACCAAAATTTGTAAAGTTTTATCCCTCAAACTCTCTGAAAGCACTGAAGGAAGGAGTGGACAGAAAGCTAATGGCACACACAGAACCACAGCCATGCCTTGGAAACTCAGGTGTCCTCTCCTGAGGCACTGTGTTCTGCCACAGACTGCACAGACATCAGCAGAGGGAGTTGAGGATATCTCCATGGGCTTTGGTGCCTTCACAGCAGAGGCTCTCACCATGAAACCCTGCCACTGAGAGATTATTACACACAGTTCTTTCCTACTTATTACAGAGCCACAGAATGGTTCGGGTGGGAAAGGACCTTTAAAAAAACATCTCGTTCAACCCCTCCCCACAATTATCTTGAGACAAGCCTTCACTCTGGACATTCATTTCTATTAATGAGGCTCAGAGCCTGAAAAATCCAAAGCCAGAAGAGTGAACACACACACACACCCAGCAGCATCCACACACACTGGCAGCAGCCAGCCTGGTGCCTCGTGACTCCCCCTGGGACAGAGGAGGGCTCGGAGAGAAAACCTCGATCCGGCAGCGCTGACGTTATAAGGCCTCCAGTACAATATTAAATTAGAAGCTTGGTAGTCCCTCTAGGACCACATACTTTTATTTGTAATACAGTTGAGCTACACTTAAAATGAGGACTTGTGAAAGGAATAGACTACTGTAAAAAGAATTAATTTTATGTACTCCAGATCGGAGCTGTAGCACTGAAGCGAGACCTTTGGAAATAAATGACCCAAAAGCAATGAACTTATTAAAAATAAACTTCTGCTGCACAAAAAGGGTGAAATAGTGACCTGTCAAAGGGATGGTGCAGTTAAATGAACATGTTTTCTGTTTTGCAAGGCAAAGCAAATTTCCCTGATAAATAGATCTCTTTTTAACAAATATTTTTTAGGATTGGAGATGTTGAAATTGCAGCTTGACTTTACAACATGGCTGTGCATTAAGCAGACTTTTACTAAAGAAAAGAATTTATGGACATACTCAGGAAAATAATTAAAGGATGGTTATCAGAATAGTTAGGCATTAAAGACTTTGAGAAAACTGCCTGGCATGGAAAATGCTGTGGAGCTGCAGCTTTCAGTGCGTGGTGATGACCATGGCCAGTGCCTTGGGCAGAGGCACAGACCCTATTTAAAGGTGGGTGTCCCTTTTCCCAGTGACTCTGGCTCCAGTCTGTTCTTTGCCAGTGACAGCTGTGGTTTGCACCTCTGCCAGGTTGCAGCAAGGGCACATCCAGTTTATTCCAACCTCTGGCCCTGCTCCCTGAATTTCCTGACAAGTACCAACCTGTCCTGTCACAGGGACTCCATCAGGTTACATAGGTCCTGTGCATCACCTATTCTCAGCCCCATTGCTCCAGAAATATGTGTACTTCGATAAAATTCCTAGGGTTTGATGACAAAAAAGGCTTGGCTTTCCTCCCAGCCTGAGGCAGACAGGACAGATTCATGATACACCTATGCAGGTGATGGTAAGAGTTTTGTACCTTTGAAAACAAGCAAATCAGACATTTCTAGGAGCTGCAGTTCTTCAGAAAAACATCAGGCAAGGAATTAAAGTTAAAATGGCAGAACCAGCAGTGGTTATGTGTACATCCATAATGGTGAGGGGAAAACTGTCTCACCCTCAAGCCTTGGAAAAATTCATCCAGTCCCTGCAGTTTTCCAAAGTGACAAGGTTTTATACACCTAAAAGAGATGTATCCAGAGTTTGATGAGCTCTTGCTGCTTTTTAATCTATCACTCAGGGAGCAGCTCTTGCAGGGAGCATTTGACACTGAGTGAGAGGCAGCAGTGCCTGGCAGAACCTGACTTGCCTGTTTTTATGGAGGCTGTGTTTGAGCATCCATCAGGTGTGCTGCACACGCAGCCCAGCCAGACTCTGCTCTCTGGCAAGTTTGGCAGACATCACAGCACTGTCTCTCACTCAGAGAGAGTGTTTTTTTCTTCTCTCACTACACAGATGAAGGAGAAACTCGAGGAGACAGTCATCCTTCCTCCTCACACCGCTTTTGCACTTCACAGTGGCGGCGTTGCTGAGCTCTACAAAGTCTCCATCTTTTTCTTGCTCTGAACATGGTAAGATGCAGCAATTTTATTCCACCTTTAATAACTCAGAAACTGGCATTTAATTTTTAATGTTAGCCTAAAACCCAGGAGGTTGCTGGGCTTTACAGGTGAAATCAATCTCCTCGTGGGTCATTTAGAGAGTTCAGGAGTCCAACACCACTGCTGGCAACTAATCCCTTCTTCCTTCCTCTCTCAAACACCCTTTGAATTTTGCTGGACTAAAGGCAGGGGTAAGGTCAGATGGCTGGCCAGGCTCCTGGGGTACTGCAGGGGCCATAAACCAACAGGAATTAAAGCAGGATATACATGCCACGTTATCAAGCCTGTGTCCTGGCCAGTGCAGTTTAGTGGCCCATGACACATTCCATTTATCTACAGCTCCTGAGCAGAGCTTGCTGCTGTCCCTTTCTGGGCACTTGGGCTTTGCAGCTTTAGGATGGCCTGCAGTCTGGTTTGATCCTACCTGCAAAGGCTGTCTTGTCTAAGAAGGAAAAAAAATCCAATGTATAAAGGAATAGATAAGAACATATTCCTGCAGAGATGAGTCCCTGAGGTTTTAGGGTGTCATGCACTACCAGCAGGTTCACCAGACTTGTGACATGGATCCATAGCACCAGTGTTTTAAAACCTGCTTTAGAGAACAGACTGCTTTTTCTACTCCTTGGATTTTCTAAAGGGAAAGATCAAGAGACTAGAATGGAAGAAGGGAGGGGGAAAAAAGCCACAAATAGGATCAGTTCCAAGAATGTCAGCTGTGCAAAATAGCTGTTAATTTATAGAGGAGAAGTGTGCAGGTTCTCTCAGAGCCATACGTCAAAGCTTTCTCACTATGATACCTGGCTTTATTTGGCCTTCATATTATGGACCAAAATGGATTTCTCTGGTTCTGGATAAACTGCACAAGGGTGATGTACACTGTGATATATTGCTGCAAGTGCTTAAAACGCCTCCCACTAAATTTGTAGTGACCTTATCACACTATTAAAACCTGAAGTAAATAAATGCACTGAGTAAAGGTTAACACCACCTCAAATAAAACAAACAGCAAACAGAGGGGATAGGAGAGTCTCAAGCCCATCACCAGGGAATCCAGGGAATGAAATTGCTGGATGTTCTGGCAGCACCAGGGAAGAGGCCAGAGGATGCAGAGCCATGCAGAGATGAGGAATGTGGTTTAACACCTCAGCCCAGCAGCCCACCCAGCATAACAGCTTTGCTCTGACACGTTTTCACCTCGGGAAGCCCCTGGATCAGGATCCATAACGAGCCCAGGCTGGGCAAACACAGCAGCACAGAGGCTCACAGGGCTCCCTCTGTGCAGGGAGCCTGCATCAAGCATCAAAGCCCAAAAAACCACAGAACAGGACAGAGGAGTAACTTCTTTAGAAATAGCTCTGCAGCCACAGGGAGATCCTTTTGAGGGGAAAAAAAAAAGAAAAATAAAAAGAAAGGAAAAAAAAAAGCTTTACACTTTGGTCTGAAAAGAGAATCATCACCAAATCGATCTCAGAGTTTTAATCAAGGGCTGAGAACTTTCCCTATATTAATTGGTTTAGGTTTATTTTTCAAAAGACTATGCCCAGGTCACGCCTTCTATTGTCTCTGACAAAGATTTATAATTAGCAGATACCTGAATAAAACTAGTATCAGGAAGTAGCAGAGTACTTGGAGAAACATGAATAAGGTGAACAAATGCAGACACTGATCCAGAGAAGGAAAAATAAACTCTTAAGCCTCTAATTAGAACAAATTGCTTACAGGTTTGTAGAGGGAGAGATATTCTCATCTCCAGGTGCTCCTTGTTACCACCAGATAAGAATAAAGTTTTCTGCAACTCAGAGCATCAGAACACACCTTCTCCACATCAGAATTCTAATAAAAAGCAAAATTTATGAAGGGAAAAGCATTTTTCATCAGGGATGCCCCCCAAAAGGTGTTTTAAGTCCTCAAGACAAAAAGAAAAAATCGTTTTCCAAGAAGAAATTTTTTAATGAAAGTTGAAGCAGGTTTTGTCCATTTGGCCTTTGCACTTAAAATGTTTTTATATTCCAATATAAATATTCATTTCCCATTTCACGTAACTGTGAAGTTCTGAAAGTTTCTCTCCAAACATTAAACTGTTTGAATATAACATTTAGTACTCCCAGCCTCATTTGCTCTCTGATACATCAGCAAAGATGAGTCAGGTCATTAGAATCTTCTTCCTTTTTATTCCAACAGCAGTTGCGATCATAAATTCATTATTTTCATAATTGCTCCATTATAATTTAGTAATCACATTAATTTCAAAAGTTGTACTATGAGACATTATCCAAACAAAATAAGAAACAATTAAAATTATATTTATCTAAAATCCTATTTAGAAGGCATTATCCAAACAAAATAAGAAATACATAGCATGAAATTTACCTAACATCCCATTAAAAATTATAACTTTGAGGCCAAAGAAAATATTTTACATAAAAGCACACGAGATAATTGACTTTTTCTCCTGCACTCTTGAAGCAAGAGCTGATAGCCAGTACTAGTGCTAAAACAGAACTTCTGGGCAGCCACAGGGACTCCACACCCCCAGGGCTGACCCCAGCAGCCCACCCAAGACCCCTCCTCTCACCCAGGCTCTCTCACCCTCCCCAATAATTTCCTTTAGGAATACAGAGATTTTTTACACCAGTAAGAAACTCACTTTTGCCAGGACTCCTTGGGAAGCTTCTCCCTGCTGCCTTCGAGTCTCCAGGTTAATAAATTCCTCCTCCTGAGCTCCATGGGTGGTGTTTCCTCCTGCCAGTCCCAGCTGGGAACTACAGCCTCACCTGGGCAGCTCCACGCCCCCAAACTCCCACCAACAGCTGTGGGGAGAAGCTCTGAGTACTTAATCCTTTTCACTTGTGTTACCTGGGTCACTCACTCAGGAGCAGAGTATTTCAAGGAGAAGTACTTTCAAAGCCAAGGCAGCTGTTGCTCATGCCTGCTTTGCCCAGTGTTCCTGCACTCTCCTTGCAGAAAGCACAGCAGATTATTGCCTGTCCCCCAAGGCTCCCAGATCTTTGTCTCACCATCTACTATCTCAAATCATAAACTGCTTTATTGTCTGCCACTTCAGGGAGCAGCACATACCTGAGCCCTGCCTTGGGCTGCTCTTTTCAAAGTCCCTCCTTTGGGTTTAAAACTCTCATAATTTGTTGGGGTTTTTTTTGTTTTAAGCATGTGTTGAAGAGATGTGTGTAACAAATATGTGGTAACCTTAACATGTTTCTCTGTGTCTCAGTAACTAGGTCATGTTCAGCACTAAGAAAAAATGCTGCAGATCAGATTGCTGTCTGCCATGCCTCACAAGAGGAACTCTCAGCATCATTTTGTATGATTAACTTGATCTCAGTGTCCAGTTTTACATTTGAGAATGAATGTCCATGGTCAGAAACACATTAAAGCAAACACTTAACTCCACCCATCAGTTATTGCCTGTCTCAGCCTTCCTGAAATGAGTCATTAGCTGCATTTCATCTCTTCAGTTCCAAAATCCTCAAATTCAGCTGCAAAAATGGAACCCCTTTGATCTTAGATTGCCACTAATTCATAATTGATAACCCAGTCTGGAAGGAAAGGAAAAAAATTCGTCCCCATTAGTTGTTCCACTTAATATGTTCTGGTGCTTCAATTATGCAAAACCCAACTCTCAGGGCCTGACTGCTTTCCAAAATGTGAGTCAATGGGGGGAAGAGAAAAACCCAGATCGAATTATTCCAGCTGTAAATCTTTGTAATAGCAGAGATGTCACGAGAGCAATGCTCAACACTGAACAATTCTGTTTGTTTTCCAACCGTTCCTTTGTAGAATTCCCAAGGCATCCATAAATGGCTCCAGAGAGCTCAGTGAAGGACTCAGGACGTGTTCTCCCTCACTTATATTTTTTTGGTCAGGTCATTAGGCTGTGAGTTGTAATGATCCTTTTTGGCCCAAGGCACTAAAAGCCTTGGAGTAATATACGATCTGGTAAGTGAGTAAGCGATGAGGAATAATTAACACAAGTCATTACTCTCTTTATTTTGTAGAAGAGAAACTGTCACTTCTTTCTGAAGACCTTTGAATTATAAATGTTCAGAATATGAGCACCATGAAGAAAACAGCAGTGCAGACATCACTGGGCCAAAGCTTGTTTTTCTACTGGGAGACTGACAGAAGCAGGACTACACAGCAGGGGACTCAGCTGAAAAGGCACAGATGCCTGCAGCACCTCATGAATAACCAGCAGTCAAAGATATGGATATGACTGTACCTGTGTTCTGTCACCCAGCAGGCTGTTGGGCTTAAAGAAGAATCTTTGGACGTGAATTTCTCTCAGACAAAACTGTACAACCACGCAGCAAACTCCCAGGAATCAGGGGAAATTAAAGCCTGCAATTGCACAGGTGCTGGTCAAGATCAGAAGGATCACCTGTTCAGGACATTTTGGTTCCATAGTTTTCCAGAATTCACCCACATTAGCAAAAAAAAAAGGGAAAAAATTAGTTTGGTTTTCTACTGGATTGTGTTGAGTGACTGAAGGACTTCATGCTTTAGGAAGGTGGGAAGTTCAGGTGGGAGTTTTCCTGGAGTAGGGCCAGGATAAAGTCTCATTTCTGGAAGGCATCACAGCTTTTCTTTTTCAGGTACTTACAGGATCTCCCCTCTTCCTGTCACTGATTTTCTATAACTTCAATCTCTTCCTCAAACCTGGTCAACAGTTCCTGACACTGCTGGGGAGCCTGGGAGATACCGAGTACAAAGGCAAGAACTTCCTTCCTGGAGTAAACTATGCTAAAGAAAAACACAATTATTTTGCAACAAATTCACATTTTCACTTTTCTCTTATGTACAGCGAGTTTCCTACAGTGGCAGAGTAATGTCAAAGGCTTAAGGCAAATGGAGGGAACATCTTCACATTGCATTTATTGCCAGAATGTGTCAAAGTCATCACATAAACCTTCTTGCATTTTCTGGTACATTTTAAGGGCTAAGCCATTAACCTCTTACAAGAATAAATCTATCGAGTTCTCCAGGTTTCCTTGCTCTGTTATTACTTCCAAGTCTAAATCCTTTTGGTACTTGGAAATTGAGGGGTACACTGTGCCTTTTACAGACAGATGCCACTTGTCCTCACAGACCACTCCCTTCTCCTCCTTTCTTTGTCATGTGCTGCAACACACCTGCCCTTACCTTTGCACTCCTGGTGTTCTCATTCCCACCCAAATTTCCTCTTATTTCTCAAGAGAAATATATGCCTCAGCCTTACACAGGTCTATGAGAGCAGGAAATTCTCAGCAGGCTTCCTTGGGCTGTGCAGACCCATCCCCAGCCCTGTCCTGCAGGTGACAGAGCTCTGGCTCTGCTGGCAGATTTTGGGGATCCTGTCTCGTGGCCAGCAGGACTGAGACCATTGATCCAGGCCCAGTTCTTGCCTTACATTTTGCCTCTCGTGCTGCATGTTTTCCTGCTGGTTTTTTTTTTCACAGACACCTGGCAAAGGAAAAACAACCCTGCACCTCTCAGACATTTTAATAATTCATATTCAACTTCAATCGCTGGAAGTTTAATAAACAAGTACTTATTAGAATACAATCACTTCTTCCTTAAGAGGGCAGTTTTTAGGAATGAAATCACAATAATTACCTGTAAGAATATGTATGAATAACAAACATTCAGTCCTCCTGTTTTCATTGTTTCATTCATTTGCATGAAAGAGTTCTGCACTGTTCCCTTTGCCTCTGTTTTAGCAGAGACTGTGCTGCTAATTGGACTGAATATTCAGCTGGGTTCAAACCCAAATTTGTATGTAAAAAAGCTACACAGAGAAACCAGCTCATCCTGGAATCCATTAAAAATAACAAGAGGGATTGGAATGAGATTATTTCAAGAGCTCTCTTGCATTCACAGGAAAACAGATTTATTGCACTTGCAGAGAAGCTCTCTCAGGCACAGAAGATGCAGGTGATAACACTGAGTCCTCCTGGTTTTTCCTCTTGTCCACAAAGCAAAACCATGAGGATTTCTGAGCTAATTCCATCCCTGAACACCAGCTTGCCATGCACTAAGAGCCTGTTATCAACACTGCCCGTTTCTGCAGCCTCCTTCCTTCAGTCCTCCCTCGGGATGCATTGCAGGCCCCTGTGAAATTCAACCTGGCACTAAATGGAAGCAATGGAGAATACTGTACAAAACTAAAATAAACCAGATGCTGCTAAGTGGCAACTACAATAAAAACACCTGCAAGAGGCAGGAAAGCAGTTTGAAAAGCTGACTGACACCCTCAGAGCAGGTGAGCCCAGCAGGCTCAGCATCAGGCTGCAACAGGGGGTGAGCACATCCTGACCACCCACCCTTGACCCAGTCACCCTCTCACAGGGCTCCAGTGAAATTGGGGCTCACCAAATAAAAAGCAGTGTGTTGCCCTAAGAGCAGAGCACAGTGCCAAATTGCAGCCTGCCACCTCAGCTGCCACCCCTCTGGGAGGATGCAGGCTGTGTTTTCATTCCAGGGGAGGTTTTTTATTTCTCTCACTTAAAAAAAAATAGCTGTTTTCATTAAAAGCATCTTTCCTGCACTCCCACTCACAGCAAGAAAATGGAAAGTGAACCAGAGACTTTAGGTTTCTCTTTCTAGCTCTTGACAGGGGATATTTTCAGGAAGAAAAAGAAACACTGCTTTAACAAGATAATTAATTGTTTTAGGGGACGTGTTGTGGTACACTTGAATGGAAGAGAACATGGGGATAGGAAAAAATTTTACTTTCTTAACAGGGTAAAAAGAAGAAAAAAAAAAAAAAAAAACCTTTGTATATCAGAGGCACACACACCCTGAGGCTTTAGCTGAATTTTTGAAGGGCAAGTCCTCTACTAAGATTTTCCTCACTGGCTGCCCCGCAGTGACCTCATGCAGCAGCCCCTGTAGAAGCCTTGAAGCCACCATCTCCAAAGGCACAGGCTCAGATGTGCCTCCTGAGGAGGATGCACATTTATCTCCAGGGCTACAAACACAGGCCAGGTGAAGAAGCAGCATGTTCTCCTGTGTCAGGTAACACATGGCCTTTCAAGCTGCTCTTCAAAGCAGAACATCTTCCTTTGGACCATGGAGCCACAGGCAGCTCCAGCTTAGGGTTCTGGGGAAAGGTTTGTGATAGAGGAGCCCTGATTAGAAGCCAAATGAAACAGGGTAAATTTGTAGAGGTTTTAAGAACAAGTTTTACTGGCTGCCATGCGTCCAAAAGTCTGCTGATCCCAAAGGTCTGAGCTGCTAAACAAAAGTCACAGGAGCCAAGGAGGTTTTCTTTGAAGTCTTGCTTCTAGTTGCTTACAACTTGCAGTTCTGAAACTAAATGAGCTGCAGTTTGGCTCTCTGTAGATAAAGGTCTCACATTTGCACTTTGCCCAAAGAGCTCCCAGAGCTGTCATTGCTCTGCACAATGCAGGTTCCTGCAGGAGTTCATCACTGCAAAGCACAGTGGGGTCTTCTGGTGAAAGGCACTAAGGCCCACGTTTTCCTGCAGACCCCACATCTCAAGTTTGTTGTTTTGGTTTGGTTTTTTTTCCCCTAAGAGCAAACTAAAATGAACTGAACATTAGTGTGGCTTGGTTCTGTAGCAGATCTTTAGCTGATATAAATTAACAGAGCTCTGACCCATATTCCTAATTTACACTTCTTGCCAACCCAGGGAAGGGGAGCGAAACACAGCAAGGAGGAATAGTTAACAACAAGAGCCTTGGCTTCAACAAGGACTCATCTTTCACTCCATTTTGATAGCCCTCATGCCAAAACCAGAAGAGGAAAGAGGCATTTATTTCACTGCCCTGGAGTTCATTCACTCTGTGTTTTATAAGAGCCTATGACTGTGTTTTCTGCCAACTCATTTTCCCTGGTGCACTGGCAGAAAGGCATGCCGGGCAAACACAAAAATCCCAACAAAAGTACTGACCATGTTTGGGTCTAACCTACTTTGGGAATCTCTGGGATGCAGAGGAAGTTGAACTGGATACCCAGTTCCAGCTGTGTAAGAGCACCCTGGCTTCTTTTTAAGCTTATTTATGTACAGATCAAACAAACAGACTTCCAAGCGCCTTCATTTAACTTTGATGCCAAACTTTGATGTCTTCACCATTTACAGTAATCATTTTTATGTGCATTTAATATTATTTTTTTAGTCCAAAACGCTATACATAAAAAGACCAACTTCATTTAAAATATGCAGCATTTTTGCTATTTGAAAACTCTGCATTTTTAATTTGTTTCTTATCAGTAGAGTACTTCTGGGGCAAGGAGAACATCAAGTTCTTAATGCCTTTCAGTTGATTTAAATTAATAATTTATGTTTTTATTCAAAAGAGCTGGCTGATAGAAGGGTGATGACATTTTTTTCACACTCTTTCTCTGGCATGTGTTATATGCAAAGTAATGGTTATTTCTTAAATATTTGGTGCCTTATTCCATGATGAGTACCCAGAAGATGACATTTCCACACAGTTTAATGCTCTTGGATCACTGCTCAAATGCCCAGGCTCGCTAGCAAAGGGTCCTGTCTCTCAAGGTTAAGATTTGTATTTTAATATATCAAACATTTGTTTTAGAGGCTAACACTACCTTTGTATGCTTGAAAGCCCCATCCCCTCAAAGCAACAAAGCAGGGAAGTGTTTCCCTCCCTGGGTCTGTGTCTCTGCTGAGCCCTTTTCAAAAAACATAGAAATGCCAGAGATAAGAGTGAAACTTTTAATCAAAAGGGGCCGGAATGATTTCTATTGCATTTAATAACCACTTCATCACTGTCTCTAGACAAAAGTGCTGTATTGGATTCCACAGCTGACAGGAGTGGTGAGGCAGAGGACAGTCTATTGGGAAGTTGGACCCCTCTCCTTTTAAAATTGTTGGAGGAGGAGTATTTGAAGTTACCTTTTCACTGCTGAATGCTTCCCCTCCCTTTACCCCAGGTAGCTCAGAGGCTGGTAGAAATCTGGTGCCTGCAGGATGGAGCTCAGGGAGGAGTCACTGGGGATGCAAACCCAGATTATCCCTGCCACAGCTACCACAGTCACAGACAGGATCTGGAAATGTCTGGAAAACAGGGGGAACTTAGAGGAGGACTGTAATCACGCAGCCAAGTCCCTCACAGCACAGGCTACAGCAGTGTTAGCACCACATTTTTACAGAAAGAAAATATTATTGCCATTATCCATGAGGGCAAAGTACAGGGGAGAAAGTTTTTCTCTCTAGGGCAGATGGAGGAGGAGGAGAGCAGTGAGAAGAAATCATTAGTAAAATAATTGGCTGCCTGCTTTGCACAGTTGCCACAAAATGTTTATGCTGTTAGTGCCATGAGGGTGTTGACTTGCCAAAGTCACAGTTGTGCCAAGGAACTGTCAACCACAGGGGCTGCTGCTGCTTTTCACCTTGTGGGTATAGGAAGCACCCTGGGTCATCCCTCCCATTGCCCTGCTTTCCCAGGAACCATATCAGAAAGATTTATTATCAGCCTCCTTCTGAAACTTAAGATTTTGGCCCCTGCGATTTCTATCAGGAACAAACATAATATCTGAAAATATCTCTGGAAAATAAAGATAGGATGCTGTGTGATAAAGGATCTGAATTAACTTTGTGGAGGTTTTTCTTTTAAGTGAGTAATAAGTTGGAAGATTCTGTGTCAGAGAACAAAAGACCTGTTGTTTTTCCCTGCTGTAGATAGAAAGAAATGTTAATATCTTACATTCAGGCAAAATGCTACTGAGTTTATTCCAGGACTGTGCTGGAGTGGGGCAGAAATATCACTTTATTAAAGCAGCTTTGTTTGCTTTTCCACCTCATTTTCCAACTAACTTTAACAAAACACAACTTGAAGAAGGAAGGATGCCTTTGTTTTGTATCAAAGCAGATGGATGTAAAAAAGAGCTCCTAAGATACCCAAAAGTGGTTAACTGAGCAAAGGCAGGCATTGCAAAAATTCCATCAAGAGGCCTCACTTATCAGCAAGAAATCATATTAAAGAAGTGCATGGTCAGGGAAAGAAAGACATGCACCACACAGTAGCTCATTCATATATTACATGTGTAAAGAAAGCTTCTAAGAGCACAATCCTGAGAGCTCCCTGCAAGTCCCTGCTGCTCTGGGGGTGGTGAGCACACCCAGCACACGGCAGGGTTTACCTTTCATGGCTATCTCAGCCCAAAGCCAAACTGTTAAATGAATACAATCCCTGCATACTAGATCAGGACATGAGAAGATTGCCCGTGTTGCTGAGAGATTATCAAGTGAATAAATCTAGCATGTGATAGATAAAACAAATACCCATTAAAAATACAAATCTCTCAACACTAGGAAGAGAAATGCATTCCCAGCACAGACTCTGAAAGCCTTCAAAAAGACAGGCATATCCAGCATCACAACAGATGGAGAAGATGAACAATAATTGCTTTCCAAGCATCCATCCCCACAAAAGCAGTGAGTACAGGCCCCCTAAAGAGACAGATAATAAGAGCAAAAGAAAAATGAAGAGTATCTCTGAAACACCTTGGACTTGATGAGAACAGCTGGGAATTTCTGCTTTGAAGTGTGACATGCTAGAGGCAAATGCAGACACTTCTGGCTACTCAGCCAATAGTTCAGTTGGTATTGCCTTGATCTCAGAAATTTTCACTGACTTTTGGAGGTGAGACAGGTGTAACTGCACCAGACATCTGATTCTTGCTCTTGACTCCAGCCAACGCAAAGTAAACCCAAGTTTCAAATAATTTGCCCCTTCTCTTTGCTGACTTTGGAATCCACCTTCCCCCACTAAGGACACCTCAGTTCTGGTTGTGTCACACTCAAATTTCTCTAGATACACCTTGGCCTAGAAGATGAAAATGGTCTTGCCTCATTTATCTGTCAAGAGGGAGGGTAGCAGCACGAGGCTTATTATTAATTATTTAATCAGCCACTTGTGGGGCTTTCTGGGCTCATGCCAGCCCTACCTTGAGAGTTTTCGGACAAACAGTGTGAGGGGAAGGACTCCTGTGCACTCTCCCAAACTGTTCCATTACACCTGATTTATGGCATGACAATACTTGTTCTAGCCCATAACCTTGAGCTTGTAAACCACACAGGGGAAAATTTACTAACTACTGAGTTCATCTTAATGCACTCTTGGGAATCTTAGGTGGGGAGAAAAGAAGGCAAGGAATAGGACATCTAGAGGAGCTGGTTTTGGACAGTAATCCTGTACTGGCCCAGTGCAGTGCATCTCACTCTGCTTTCCTTTAAATAAAGTCTTAATTTACACAGCCAGCATACAGTAGGACCCATGTTTGTCTTGCTCTGAAGGTGATAATCAATAGGAGAGTTGTAGACACATTTCCCAGCTTATTAGCTGCACACATGGATGGAGTTTCCCACAACAGCATGTACAAATGCCTTTACTCCACTCTTAGCTGGCATCAGAGTTTGATTAATAACAGAAGACAGAAAACTTGTTTGCAACTTTTCTATTAGGATACAAAATTGTCACCTACATAGCAAATTCCTAGCAGTAAAGGAGTCCTCATTAGTGTAAACAGAAAAGCACTGAGAGCTGGAACATTTGTGTGGTCCTTTACCACACAAAGCTTGATGTCTGCACTGCTGTGCAATACACACTAGCACCACCCACAGATGCAGCAGTTATTCAGATGCCCTGCCCCACGTTTTGTCGTTGTTTTCAAGTGTATTACACAGACTTTTAGCTTAACTTGCTCAGCTAACACACTTGAGGTGAATGTCTAATCTGGCCAAGGTAGAGTTGGGCTCTCCCTGGCTCGTTCCCTTCAATGGCAGCCTGCCCTCTGTACTAATGTACAACTTCCCTGAAACAAGCAGAGAGTGTTGATGTTACAGAGTAAATACAAAATGACCTCTGCATTCACTGACTATTCCCAAGAGATATCTTGCTCCTTACTTCAGTCTAAGTACTCAAAAATCAACCCCTGAAACTTTCTCCTCAAGTTATTTTTGCCATGTAAGGCTCTGGCAAACAGCAATTTGTGTTATTATTTTTTCTATTACAGTCTCTTACTTTGTTTTAATTATTTAAAATTACATGGCTGAAGTGCTGCTGGATAGATGTCATTCAGCAATAGAGGCTTGTTCTTTGAAGAGCCTGAACTAGGGGCCTTTTCAGCAGGGCTGTAGCTCATACACTGGGGAATGTCACACTCTGTTTCTGTGGTTCACTGAGGACATTAGGAGTCACCTTATTTCTATTCAAAGCAGAAGTGTGTTTGCAAATTACTTTCCAGCATCCCAGCAGTGGATTTTCATAGGGACTGGCAGAAAGCAGTGATTCCTATTGTTCCTTCACTCCAGTGACTGAAGGATTTCCCAAGTGACAGCGCAGTGCAGAGACAGACCTGTCACACAGCTCCTGTTTGTGCCAACAGGGAATCACAGCATCTGCACTGCACGACCTTGGTGCAGCCAAGTTCACAGCAGGTACAGCAACACTGCTGAAGCCCTGGGCAGGACACTCCTGTCAGTGCCCTGGTACCAGCTGAGCCCTAATGCAGCTCAGCTCACCACAGCAGCTCCCACTACAGACCTGGCCAGAACGAGCAGTACCCAACTGTCCAGTCACTGACTCACATTCTCATTTCTCTTCCATGTTTAAAAAAGGATGATGATCGTTTTGTAACTCCAATAATGAGCCTTTCTTACTCTACCTTTGATGAACTTCCTCATTAATAGCTGTCCCGAAGTCTTAAAAAGGAAAAAAACAACCAACCAACCACACACATCCATAAAGAGATCAGGCCACCTGGCTAAAGTACTTCTACTTCCTCACTGGATACTTCAAAATGTTTATAAACAAACCCAACAGCAGGTTTACAAGTTTCTCCTCAGTTAAATCTCACATTGCTGAGCAGAGCTCACAGATTTCCCTGAAGCCTCACTACACCTTCACATGTACTTGCTCCTTCTCCTGTTTCTGCACCACCAGCACAAACCCACGCCAGTGGTGAGTTTACAGTGCCCCCAGATGTTACTCATGAAATCAACACCAAGTCGAGGCCTCACTGCCTCTCCATCCCTTCTGGTCAGTTCATTTTAAAACATTCTTTTATAATAAATGACCTGCTAAAGGCTTATTGCAGTTAGCATGGAATTTTTCGTCTGAATCTGTACCAAACACGTAACTGAGGTGCAGATGTACTAATTACCATGAAAGTACAGTAGAATCAAACCTCTGAAATTTATAAATATACAATTACCTATTGAACTTGCCAGTATAAAGCTGTGTCACTAGATCTTACTGAACTGGAAAAAGTTAGTTTCTCAGGATTCTGATGGACCTACCACAGAAAGCACTCCAGACATTCTTACCGTCCCACCAGGGAAGGGCAGGGACCAAGCCAGCTCCTCAGCTCACCCAATCTCCCCCCACTCCTGTCACAGACACAGCTGTGGAGCTTCCTTAGCCAGCACCACAAGCATCAGCTCTGGGTTATGCACGTTTAAGATAGCAGAAAATGCTACCAAGGAATAGAAGAATACTAAAAACATGTCAAAAAAGAGTTTTCCCACTTAGTGTATTGAGGAAGAAAACAAGAAAAAGCAACAACCTTGCTTTTTAACTGAAAATTTTTTAAAGCACAGGTCTGTTTGTTTAAAGGACTTTCAGGGCCACCTGCAAATCATAAAGAAGCTGGAAAACACATCAGTGACATTCTTACTTCTCTCTCTCTTTGGATTCATAACCATGATGATAACTCTAAGGATAGTCTTCTCTGGAGGTACAGAAAGGATCTGAAGCAAAATCTACAGCATGCAGGAGAAATAGGTACTGGAATAAAATTCCTAAAGCCAGGTTTTAGATATTTAGATGTGTCTAAGCATAAAACATGTGAGTGCTTATTAAACTTGGATTATTTTGTGATTCTTCAGTCTTCTCCCAGATTAGTGATCCCCAAAAAGATCATAAACAATTCAAGTTTGCTACAACTTGTAAGAGATTCCCTCTGACAGAGGAGTTTAAGGGCAGCTGGCAGAGCCCAGCAGAGTTGTTTATCACAGTACAACAGGAACAGTTCTTCAAACACACATCAGGGACTGCAGAGATAGAGAGTTTTATCAGAACACACCTTTCAGGCAAGTTACTAAATCGTGGCTTTACAGTAAGAAATGTTTTTAAAGTGCACTGTAGAAAACCAGACTGCAAACAGGCCCCCACAAATGGTATTGAACTCTCAGTGTGCTTCTTGTGTAACTCTTTTAACATCATGAGCCTTTCTTTGGTAGGCAAAACAAATCACTCTCTACCAACCTTTGTTAATACAATAAAAATCACTTGTTTCCTTACAGGAACTGTCCCTTTGCCATCCAAGGACTGATCAATGTAAGAAAAGCTACCCTGAGTTGTGGTAAAAAGACCCAAATAAGGCAAGCAATTTATCTCTCACTCTAATGTTCCCAGAATGGAAAAAGGTCTAAATATCAGACATTTAAATGTACAAGCAGCTGCTCATTCTGTTTTTATCCTGCTGTTCATCAATTCTGACCATCTTGATTTGAAAAACTGAGTGAAATGAGATTCCCCCTATCAATCTCAGCCTTTTTTGTCCTCAAATGATAAAAATGGGATTGTTTTCAGCGAACTGAAAGCCTGATTTGTATGTGCAACGAGCCATTCCACATTAAATACATGGAGTGTTTCACTTTCCCCAATGTTACAAAAGCAATTTGTTTCCAGACAATGCAGAATTAGTTCACTCTTCACCAAAAAAATGCTTTTCTCCATATTTTGCCTGTTACTCACAATGAATTTCCAGAGAGGACAGCCTGAACTCCATGCCTGTATCAGATTATTAATGCCATGGGCAAAATCCAAAACAGTTTGACCATTCTGGAAGTTTTCACTGCCACTTCCTCTCTGACAAACTAAATATTGCCACCTACTGACTGCCAAAGCCTGAACTTCCAAGGATTTTTTATTTCCCACTCCCAGACACAATGCACAAGACATACAGCAAAGGCTGTTACAGCCCAGATAAACCAAAAATTGATGTCTGATATTCTGATATTGTTACTTGGTTTTGTCCACTGTTACTTGGTTTTTTTCCAATGTTGTAACTACTTTAAGATGTCAAATTTTAGTTTGAGGCTTGATCTTGCAACATGACTGTCAAGTACAGTTTTACAATAAAAGGCCCAGCAGACATAACAGAGACACCAAGCTTTATAACAGCACCCTGTGTTTCAGATTTGACACTCCAGGGTTAAGCTTGAGTGTAGTGGTCCAAGTAACTCAAAAAAAGGAACATCTGCAGCTCCAAGATTTTTCCATACCCATGACTTGACAAACAAGAAAAAACCCCCATGATTTTTCTCACATCATCCATCTCCACCAGCACCAAAGATATAACTAAACCATGACTTTAATGATTCCTTTATATAATTACATTGCCCAACAAGAGATACCAACACAGCCACCACAGCGTGTCACAGCGTGTGAACAAGGGTTCTGCTGCGCAGCTGCTGCACGTATTCCTTTGCTTGGTCAAAGCCAGTCCTTGGTGGCTCTGGGGGAGGAGGAGGACCTTCCACCAGCTTCACAAAGTAGTGGCACCTGCTGATTTTCATCATGCCAAACATGCCCTTGCCGTGGCACCGCAGCCGCTTCACGTAGCGGCCCCTGCCCGTCTGCGACTCCGCTGAGGGAAAAGGGAGAGGGGAGAGAAGATTATTCAGTCAAGAACAAACTGCTACAGCTGCAATAAAACACCTGTCTTGCCAGGGGATTTTTCATGGCTGCCTCTAGAAAGTTAATTCTACTCGGGATTCTCCCCTCCATCTTTCTTCTGTTACATTGAGCAGATGACTGCTCCAGAGGAACCCGTGAGCTGCATTAACGCCCTTCAGGAGCACCAAAAAGGTGAATTTAGAAAGCAGGCACATGAAGATAAATATGTGGTGAAGGACAAATCACACTGAGCACTTACTAGATTATACAGCTCTTCTGAAGGTGGTATTCGTTTCACTGCCCTTCTGTAGTTTGTCTCATGAATTCCTGTGAAGTCTTACAGACTTCATTTTCCCTCCTTTCTTCCTTTATTGCATTCATCACAGGTATTTTCATTATCTGCACATCCAGTCCTGCACTACAGCTGAGCCTTCTTGTGGCAGAAGCCTGGAAGGCTCCAAAGAATTCTAATCAAATCTCTCTACAGTCCAGGTGTCTTTAAGCTTATGAGGTCAGTTTAGTAAAATTTATCCTGTTAGACAAAATGGGAATATTTTTCTTTGGGCCTCAAAACACCTAAGAGTAAACACTTCTCTAACATTTTTCTAGGCTAAAAAGCACTTTAGTTATTACAACCTTATCCTGCAAATCGTCTACAGAAAAGTCTTTTATTAAGAATTTTACTGCCATTACCCATTTACTTTTATATTGTGTCTGATAGAAGTTTAACTTTGATCCTGCAAATCAAGTTGTAACAGCCACAGACAAAGCTTCCAGCATCTCTGACTGGCAACATTAAAAACTGGAAACCATTTGCTCCTTGTTGTCCAATCTTTCATATTTGTGTCAAGCATCTTGCTCTTCAGGACCTTCTGTTCAACAGGGAGCACAAATTCCACTCTCAGATTGATATATCCATCTTAAAAATGCTGCAAACGTGCCTTTCATGTTTGGTAAAGTTAAGTTAAACAGAAGCTGTCCTCTTTTCACTTCTGGTGACTTCAAGCATCAAAATCTTATTAAATATAACACATTTTCATAGGGTTGGATAGAGTAGGATGACATTTTTCTAATGCACTAAATTAAAAAAATGTACCTATGTGTAAATTTGATTTGAATTCCACATTGTGCTTTCTTACAGCCATTTCCTGTGCTTCTAACAGAACCTGTGACAAAAGAAAAGAAATGGAAATACTAAGGAGGAATTTAAGCAATGCTATTTCTTATCTCTAGATAACATGAAAGAAATTGCAAGTTTAAGTCAGTTATAGTAGAAGTATTTTATAGAGATAAAAACTGTTAAAAGACAAGCATCTTTTACATAAGGATGTTCCTTGCATAGAATGAAAAAGCCTCAGGATGATTTTATTACATTTTTGGGGAGGAAAGGGAGTGGAAAAGATGGTTTCCACCAGCATTTGTCAGCCTTCCACCCACGGACCTTTGTGAAATTAGACATCTGACTAGAAATAAATCCCAAGGTGGGCAAAATGAACTTAGTCCATTCAATAGTTTCAACTAGTACAGGACATTTCTTTGCCCTAATTATATCAGAAATCAATGCTTCAGCCAAGAAAATTAGTAATTTGAGAATCCAAACTACTACAGTGTATTCAAAGCTTTTGTGCCTTTACAGAACTCAGCCCTCTCCTTAATAATATCCTTCATCTCTCACAGTTTAAGAACCAAAGCAGAGAGATGTAGCAGCCATCAGTGACCAGGATTCTGCACATTTTACCACGAACTTAACACCAAGCACTGCTAGAGAGGACACTCACATGGAATTTATCACCACATTAGACAAATCAGAACAGCCAGCACAAGGGACCCCAAAATATTCATGTCACAACATTACATGACTGCAACAAAAATATGTTATCAGAATGTGCTCCCAACAGGCTTACTTGAAACACAAAAACCCACAGAAGTAGAAGCACCTCCAAATTTCTGGTGACAGGTACTGATTTTAAAGTTTTCTGGAAGCCAGGAGTGTTAAAGAATACTGCTATTTACCTCTCTGATCACCTTTGCTCCCTTTTTGTCACTGAATTGCAACTGAGCAAGAGCCTGATCAATGGACATTCCTTTTATCTGCAAAATCAAAGTGTTAAAATTAAATTCTGCATTTATAAATATTTCCTTTCTCTTATTCAGAAGACATAACTTAAATTATACTGCTATTATAAAAAACAAAAATACTGTCATTTCTTTAATTACCATTTCTTCACTGTAATACCTTACAGCTAAACCAAATTACAAACAGCCATTCCCTGGCCAGATCCATGCTCATCCCCAGGACTCTGCTAGAAAGATGCTGATTAAACTGTGATTGAATGAGGCTGTTAAGACAAATACAGCAATTAAAATTTGCATTCTCTCAGGCACAGCACAAAGTACTCTTTGCTTACCAGTTTTGCCAGATACCACATCTTATCTTTGCTGTATTTTATTTCCCTCCGACAGTGATATATTTCCTAGGGGAAAAAAAAAAAAAAAAGTTAAAGGATGAGTAATTTTTCTGTGAATGGAGCATCCATGTCTGCTCCACAATCTGTGTTCTTACTAGGAATAAAATAAGAATGTCTCTGCCTACTATGAGAACAGCACATCAGGCACGGCTTTGATATTTGAAACTGAAAGCACCAGAAGAAGTTGCTGGCACACAAGAAATGTTCATACAATCTTATGACACTTAGTTTATAAGCAGAAGGCCCTGAAAAGGATAATCAGAAGGTTTATCACCATCTTTTCCTCTCTTTCTCCCCACTTGAGAAGCAGAGATTGACATGCCCATTCAGCCTTAAAAATATTACCCTGCTGTCAACTCAACTTACTGGGAGAGCAAGTAAACAATATTACCAGAATGAACTTAATTATCCCTTCAGAAGTGAAGAGGGGTTCAAGTTTGATTGGCACAAAGAGCTGCCTCCACAGACACATTTAACATTATTACTAACAGGGGCCAGCACCAGCTGGCAGAATCTAACATCAATACAAATTTGGAAGGGATGGCACTCTTGATAAACAGGTAAAACACTGATTTAATAAACGAGCCTGTCAACAGCTGCATTTTCACACACACTGCATCAGTCAGCAAAGTCCACAGCAAGGATTTCTATGTCCTAGGCCACAATGTTCACAGGAGCAATCAATAAATGCTCATGGCCCACACAGTACATGCCTAAAAAAACCCATTTCTTCTGAGATGTAAATAGTTTGACTTTGCTGAGCAGTGTGTCTAACAGAAGCCACAGCATATCAATTCCTGATGAAGAAAAATGACAACAATGGAAGTCCAGAATATCAGTTTTTGACAGTACAATTCCTAGCTCCTTGGAGCTCAGAAACTTCAACAGAGGATGGGCCCCTTACAGCTTGAACCACACACTGAGTGGGTGATCTGCTCCAAGAACTCAAGGCTCCAATATAATTTACAGATGGAAAGCATTCCAAGTGATATTAACTTCTGCAATACAGCCAAACTGAATGAAATCCTAAAAAATGAGCAAATAACCCTTCAAACTAGTGCCTTGTGCAGTCACCCTGTGCAGACAGTGACATTCTGTTCAGAAAATGCTAAACATTCCCATTGACAGGAGCATCCTTACAGCTGGTCTGCGAGGCTCTCCAGGCAGCTGGGGAGGGTAAACAATCCTGTTCTTCTTCTCCCACTTCACACTTTTCTGCAGAGATGTGCTGGTGTGGATGCATGACAGAGGAAAAAGGCCACCAGATGCCAGCCACCTGCAAGACAAGACCACAGCCTCAGCTGCTGAACACAAGAGTTCTTTCTTCCTGCCCGATTTATCTGGAAAATTGTGAACTTGCTGTCTTGAAAAAGAGAACCAGCACATTTGTGTACTCAAAAACCCAAACTATTAAAGTCCTTTATAGTTTATGCTGAAAGGGATTTTTAATTCAGCAAGAAGACTCAAGCATTTTAAAGCAAACCATGAATATTGGTATGAGATTCCATATTAAGTGTCCTCAGATTGCCACACAAAGACACAGTCACCTTTGTTCTGATGTTCTCATGGGGTTCAGGACTCACACAAACCATTTGTATCTTTCCCAAAGTATTTTCCATTTCCATATTATTAAACTTCTATCAACAACATATTTAGCAGTGAAAATTTCTGGTTTTTCAAGAGGCTGAGTGTCTCAGAGCATTAGAGGTTTATAAACATCATGAAACTTGAAAAGGGAGGTGCTCTAAACTACTTCCAAGACACAATCCAGTCAATACAAACACCAGACAGCTGATAGCAATAAAATTTGTTGTCAGGCAGTTTGCTCACCTCAGATTCTGAAAAACCAAGCTACATTTTGCCCCCTGCAGCCTGGATGAAGCAGCAGTGGGCAGCAACTCATTGACTACAAGACACAGATGAGTTCAAGACCAAACACTGTGAGTTTTACTGAGCCTTGAACGTCTTTGTGTGTGTGGCCAACCCGTGCAGAGCACCTTAAAAAGCAGGCAAACAGAGCATGCTGATTAGCTTCAAAGGGCACTGGACACCACTGTTCACACCCTGGAAGCAGAGACCAGCACAATGCAGGTACTGCCAGCTCATGGAATATTGTTTCAGTATTTGCAGGATACAGCTGGCAGGACCAGTGCTCCTCCAGCACAGCTGTGGGGGCCCTGCAGCATGAGGGAAACCTCAGCTGCTGAGGAAAGCAGCGACTGGGGAAAGCACAGACACCCCATCACTGGGACCTGCACTACAAAGTCAGAGAAAATATGGATGTCCAACAGAAAGAAATGAGGAGAGAGACACCTCCATCATGGCACAAGCTCTGAATACACAGAGACACCACAGGGCCAGCGAGTGACCCCTGTGCACACAGAGATGTGCTCCCCACAGCTCCAGGGCTGCCTGAGATGGCCGAGCAGGAGAGCCCACAGGCCAGCCCCAGGTACCCAAGCAGGGCAGTGCCTGTCCCTCGGGCCAGGGCAGGGCTGACAGAGGCAGACTCACCTCTCTGGCCGTGCCCAGCTGAGGAGACCCCGCGCCCAGGCAGCACCTGGAGGGAAGGGAAAGAGAACGAGGTGTGAACAGAGTAATAAAAACACAGAATGGTTTGGGTTGGAAGAGACCTTGAAGCCCAGGCAGTCCCACCCCTCGCCATGGGCCCGGACACCTTCCACTGTCCCAGGCTGCTCCGAGCCGCATCCAGCCTGGCCTTGGGCCCTGCCAGGGATGGAGCAGCCACAGCTGCTCTGGGCACCCTGCGCCAGGACCTGCCTACCCTCATAGGGAAAAATTTTTTATAATATCTAATCTAAACCTACTCGCTGCCAGTGTGCCCCCTTATCCTGTCCCTCCAGGCGCTTGTAAATACTCTCACTCCATCATTCCTGGACGCTCCCTTCAGACACTGGAGGGCTGCAACTTGGTCACGCCTCTCTTCTCCAGGCTGAACAACCCTCATTCTCCCAGCCTTTCCTCACACGAGAGCTGCTCTACCCCTCCGATCAGCCCGCTGGCCTGCTCTCAAGCTGACCCTCCCAGAGCAGCGCCGCGTCCCCTCAGCCTCACCCGCGTCCCCTCAGCCTCACCCGCGTCCCCTCAGCCTCAGCCTCACCCGCGCCCAGCGCCCAGCGCGCCGCCATCTTTCCGGCGCCGCTTTGCGGCAGCGCCCTGGGCGGGGGCACGGGCAGGGGCGCGGTTTGCGACAGTTTGCGGCGGCGTGCGCGGCGCTTGGCGGCAGCGCCCGGGGCACGTGGGGCGGCGCGGGGGGACCGGGGCGATGGCGGCGGGGACGGGGATGGGGGTGCGGGCGCTGCCCGCCTCCCCGAACTGGTACAGCAGCCGCTGCAGCGATGCCAGCAGCGATGGCCGCCTCTTCGGCTTCGCGGCGAGGCACCGCGTCTGCCTGCTGGATGTCGCCGCCGCCGCGCCCGCGTTTTACGGTACCGTCACAACCTCCCCCGGACCCTCGCATTGTACAGGGGGGCTGCGGAGCCTCCCCGGCACCGGGAGGCCAGGGAGGGCACCTGGGAGGCGGGGATGCTGGGATGCGGGATGTTTGGGAAGGCTCCGGTGTCCCGTGATGATTTCTCGCTGTGGCGGCAGGGGAGCTCATCGGGCACACGGACAGAATCTCCGGCTTCGCCTTCTGCCACTGCCCCGGGCAGAGCAGCCTCTGCGCCAGCAGCTCGGACGATGGAAGCATCAAAATCTGGGACAGCGGGACATTGTCTGCGGTGCTGGAGTACAGCCTGCACCAGGTGGGCCCGCGGGGACACGGGCGGGGACGGACAGAGGGACTCCCGGGACGGGGTGCGGTGTTTCAGGGCTCGCACGCAGAGCACGGTGAGGCTGCTTTGCCCAAAAGTGAGTGTAAAACTCGGTGGAATTAAATCCGTTTGCCGCTCCTGGGTGGTTCATTGTTCTTAGCCTGCAGCGCTGTTCCAGCACCGTAATTAGCTGCTGTTGCAGTCAAAGCCGCAGTGAAGCAGCGTGCTCGTGGCTTGGACTCACTGCCGCTTAACCCAGCTCGCCTGAAATGATCTCAGCAAGTTACTGTGGCCCACAGGACAGACTAAATGTGTATTTGAAGAGTTACTGCGGCTCGGGAGTCCCCATCAGCAACTCCATCCATCCTGTGAAGCCTAAAAGAACTGAAACACCCGGGGACAAACCAAACTGATGCTGGGCAGTGCTCAGAGATCATTTCCTGCCAGTTTTTCTGTGTTAGATGGCAGTAAAACAGCTTTAAACGTTTCCAATGCTCTTTCTTCAGAACGCCATCTCGGCGCTGCACTGGTCACCCCTTGTGAAAGATCTGATTGTGTCTGGTGATGAGAAAGGTGTCATTGTTTGTTACTGGCACAACAGAAGTGACAGCCAGCAGTTCTTCCCAGAGCCCCGGACAGTTTTCTGCCTCACCTGTTCTCCTCATCATGAAAACCTGGTGGCCATTGGGTAAATGCTCATTAGTTAATATTCCTTTTTTGTTTTCCACTCTTCTGCAAGAATTTAGTTGTGAGGTTTTGCCACATGGTTGAAAGGTTAAATTTTAAGAGGTCTTGTTGGCTGTTCTTTTAGTTTTGGAGTAAAACAAATTAGAAATAACATTTAGATTTGGTAAACCTGCAAAGGCAAAGAAATCTGTAAAAGTGCAATGGTCCGGGCTGGTTTCTTTGTAATAGGGTGATAGTGACCCTGGAAAGAGCCTGTAAATCACCTCAGATATTATTCCACCAGCATCCAAGAATTTCTTCATTAATTTATATCTTTGCTTTCAGCTACAAGGATGGCATGGTGGTGATAATTGATATCAGCAGGAAGAGAGAAGTTGTGCACCGGCTGAGAGGCCACGAGGATGAAATCCATTGTCTGGCCTGGTGCCCTGTGCCTGGGGAAGAAAGGTTACCTGCTTGGCAGGATGAGCTCCAGGGTATGTAGACATGATTAACAGTTTGTAGAGTAATTTTTAGTTCATGTAGATGTTCTTCTAGAGGATTGAATTTTTTACAGAAGGTTACTAACTAGCTAAGCAACAGATAATTTTAGTAAAATATGTTCTGATACAAATCAATGTAATTTTCAGCTCGTTTCTATGAAGCTTTGTATTTTAAAGCATAATAATGTGACTTCAATGGTATTCAGCAGCTCCTTCAGAAGAAGGCAAGGTTCCAAATGGGGAGCTGACACAGGACACAGCCACGAAGAAAGGTTGTTTCCTGGCCTCTGGAAGCAAGGATCAAACCGTACGAATCTGGAGCTGTACCAGAGGCAGGAGTAAGTATGAGATCAACAGGAACAAAGTGTGGAATAACTCCTGAACTGCAGCCTTAGAGTGCTAAAAGCATGGGGAATGTAGCTAAGGCTGCACATTCACAGGATTCCTCTACCTGTTTTGAGAATTTCCGTGTGTGAGGTGCAGTGATGCCTCTGGTTCTGCAGGTGTGGTGACTCTGAAGCTGCCCCCCACCAAGAGGAGAGGTGGGGCCGTGGACCCGGCGGTGAAGGAGCGCATCTGGCTGACCGTGCTCTGGCCTGCTGCCCGTCCCACAGAGCTTGTGTCCAGTGGCTTTGGGTAAGGGGGACACTCAGCAGCAGCTGCAGATTCATTTGTCCCTCCTAAAGGAAGTGCTCAGTAGAAAAGACACCCCCTTCTTCCTTCCTCTCCAGTGTAACAGGAGAAAACAGGCCAAGAGGTAGAGTTCAGGCATTGAGAAAATTAGTATTTTCCCATAATTTGCCCCATAATCTCACGGGGTGTTGACTGCTAATAGCACTAACTGTGGTTTTGCCCATCTGCTGGGAAAAAAAGTTTTCAGGTGGTGTTTGTGTATGTAGCTTTACACAGGCACTGGATATCTGCAGAACTCTCTTACTCTTGACTTGCAAAGTACTTGTGATCCAGTCTGTATAGAACTTCTGTTCTTCTGAAGTGAAAAAATTTAAATAAATTTCAATTTTGCAGAGGAGAACTGCTCCTTTGGAATTTGACCCAGCCTGGCAAACGCAAGTGGACTCTTCTGGGATCTTCAGAAGGACAAAACCACTCCCGCATTGTGTTCAATCTCAGTTCTGTGAAGCACCAAGACAGAGAGCTGCTTTTTTCCATTTCAATGGACAGAGATGTAAGAACCATTTAAAAATTAGCATGGGAATGCCTCCACAGTGCAGTTTGACTAGAGTGAGACTAATCCTTTTAGGGCCACAGTTTTTTCTCTTCAAGTGGTTGTATTTTAGCATTTTATAACATCACTTCCTAACATTTGTTCTGAGCACAGGTTGTGTATGTTTCTGTTAATTCATAAGCTCAGCCTCTTACCATGGTGGAGTGAATGGTTATGACATTTAGGACTTCAATAGTAAACATTTAATGAAAGGTGTTTTCCAATTCTTTTCCTCTGTGTTTCACTTCTAAAAGGACAGGTTTTCCTTCTTAAAGTCATTTAATTGTACAAACTAATGTATCTATTTTTTAAGCGGGTTTTCTTTTCAATCCTTCATCTTTTATAGGCATCAGAATGTTTCCTGTTTTGAAATTGGAAGAGAAACTTAGTAAAATATATTATATCCATTCCAGTCTTACAGCTAGTGCAGCCCTGTCTGTGACATGGCATCCTCTGGGTGCAGATCACATCCTGTCAAGCCTTGAATTTGACCTTTTGATTCTTCCTTTCACTTCTGCTTTGTTTTCTCTTGTATTTAACCATTCCTTGTTCCTTAAATACTCTTCAGGTGAAATGCTGGGATCTGTCAACTCTGGATTGCAGCTGGACCATGCCCTCCCTTGGAGGATTTGTCTACAGCCTTGCCTTCTCCCCTGTGGACACAGGCTGCCTCGCCATCGGGGTCGGGGACAGCATGATCCGAGTGTGGAATACTTTGTCCATGAACAACATTTATGATGTCAAAACCTTCTGGCAAAGCATAAAGTCCAAGGTTACAGCAGTAAGTGTGCTTTGGATTCCTTTTTTTCTCCCTTCTCTCTTCTTTTCACTCCATTTTTTTTCAAGTATGTTTTTCTCACTTTTTCACTCCGAAAGTTTATCCCAACTAAAATGAGATAAAGCCAAGTTGTTCATTTTATATTCAATTCTTTCTGTATACAATCCATTTTAGAATCTGGCAGCCAGTTTTTAGACCTATTATTTACAATCCTAGAAGCTTGCATTTACATCTAGTGGAAATAAGCTGAAGTTCAGCTGGCTGTTATGTTACTTTTTCACTTTGATCCTTTGTGATTGTTCCTTGCTTCATCCATGGTTGCCCCTGCTCTGCTGGAAAGTTTGACAGATACAAAAAAAAATACAATCAACACAAGGTGTCTTGAACTGGTGTTTAACCATGGGTTGGTCAAAAGCTGGGAGCTATTTTGGTTTGTAATGTGACTATCAAATAGCATTTTAATGATTTCAGTCCCTTGTATCTTATCCCATTATAACTGGAACAGGAGAAAGCCTTTGATACTCCAAGCAGGGTGATCAAATCAAGTGGCTGTGGTTGGAAGCATCCTTGCTCATCAGTTTCAGCATTTTCCTTTTGTTTATTATTTAGCAATAAAATGTTTGTAACTAAGGTAATTTTGTGTGTCTCCACATTTTCCTTGCAGTTATCCTGGCATCCAACTAAGGAAGGCTCCTTGGCTTTTGGAACAGATGATGGAAAAGTTGGCATATTTGACACCTTGTCCAGCAGGTAAAAATGTAGCTTTGAAATTCATTAGTGGTGGTGTTGTCTTTCCTGAGGGATACTTTTGCTATTAGATGAGTGAGATTAAATTAAAATTAGTCAAACAGTTGGATTTTCAGTGCATGTTTTCATTTGCATTATGTCTGTGAGCTTCTAAGGTGAACTTGCTTTAAGGTAAACTTAAAATTGCATGACCAGAGATCACCTGTGGGAGAACATCAGTTCAGGAAGACTTTACCCAGGAAGACATTTTCAGGGAAGGAGGAGCAGTAAGGAGGGGAAGGTCACCAGGACAATTATGTTAGAATTTTAGTAGTGTCCTACAGCAGATGTTAAGAAGGCTTGGTTGAACCATGGCTTTAGAATGTTAGAACACCTGGTGTCTCAAGTATTTTGCTTTGATTTTATCTTCTTTTAATTTCCATTTGCTGAAATCTGACTGCCCCTGCTTCCTTATCTTCCAGTGCTAAAAATAAGCCACCTCAGATCTCCAGCACTTACCACAAGAAGACAGTGTACACATTAGCCTGGGGTCCTCCAACTCCTCCTCTGATTTCTGGTGAGTCTTCCAACACCTTGTGACAAAGTAGAATGTCCATGCAGAGCACACAGATGCCATGAAGCTGCTGCTCCCTCCCTTAGGAGAAGGAGCCCCTTGGTGGCAATCCTTTGCAGCAGCTGAGAATGTGTTCTGCTTGAGGAACTGTTAACAATTTTGCAAGGGTACAAACTCTTTTGGTACCTTCAGGGAATAGGTTTGAGTAGTGCCTCACGCCTCTGGGCTTGCTTCAGGGTGTTACAGACCAGGAACTTCACAGGCTTCCTGCAGCAATTGCATCAAATCAAATACAGGTTCCAGAGCTTCTGCCATTTGAACTTTAGCCCTTCTTACACAACTTGGATTTTTTTTCTTTTAAGGACCAAAATTTAAAGGGAATTTTACTGTTTGCAGTGATTGTGCTATGAGGGATCTGTTGGTAGAAATGAGAGCTCTCTTTAGAGGGTTGTACTGTGAGAATTTCCTGCTGCTGGACCACAGGCAACTAAAGGATGTATATTGCTTTTTGAACTAATGCTTTGATTTATGGTGGGAGAGATTAGTCCTGTGAAGACTGATGAAGAACAGAGTGTAATAGCTCTTTTTCTCTGTTGGATAGGAGAAGAAAGTGAACTGCCCTCTGTAACTTTATATAGTTGTGCTGGAGAAGGAATTGTTTTTCAACACAATCCCTGGAAGCTTAATGGAGAAGCAAATGACATCAACAAAGTCATCAGAGACACCAATTCAATCAAAGTGAGTAGGAATTCAAGGGGATTTTGTGGATTTGTAGTAACCACACCAGAGTTTCCATGGCCTTGTAGTTGTGAGGTTCTGATTTTGCCTTTTTGATGTGTCTGTAAAAAAAAAAAAATTGAACCCCTCAGGCTCCACAGATGAACTTCAGTTCATTTAACACTGACTCAAACTATTTAAAGAGTTTATATATTTGTGTCTGAAGAGGGTGGTTGGTATTTTTTTCTCCTAGTGTCAACATGGCACATCTTTTTCTGGCACCAGTTGCTTAATTTTCTGCACTGTGATTTACTTGGGAAGAGTAAACAGGGGATAGAGTTTGGGTTTAAACTGTGTGTGGCTGTTTAAAATAATAGGAGATTTCCAGTTTCAAAGCACTTGAAGTGATATCCTGAATCATATCCTGGATTAGACCACATGGTGAGCATGCATGGGTTATTTCCCTCAATGCCTTTAGTTCCCTTGCTTCAACCATGAACTTTTTGAAACATTTTTTTATTAGAAACAATCATGATTTTGCAGGAGGCTGTTTCTGTTTGTGCTGCAGCCAGGGCAGAGGGGTTGTGATCACTGAGTATCTTCTCAAGTGTGATCAGTCATTTCTCAGCTGAAAGTATAAAATAAGTGAAGTGGGTTGGATCTTCAGCTCTTTTAAGTCAGCTGGAGTCAGTCCAAGATTGATTTGTATCAGCTGGGTTTTGGCTTCTTCCTTAAGACTCTCTGGGGGTTAAGAGAGTAATGTCAGAGGCATTGAAATGATCATATTTAGGCATCTAAGTTGTAAACTTTAAATAGTTTTTTTCTGAATTCAAATGAATGGGGATAATTAAAAGTAAACTTCCGTTTCTTTTGAAGTGTTAAAGAATTTGCTTGCAATGTCTGGTGCTTTCCAAGGAGTGTAAGGATATGAAACATCAAGGGCCTACTGAAATCCAGACAAAACTTCAGAATATTTCTCAGAACTAAACAACAATAAAAAACAATCATTGATTTTTGCATCAGTTATTTCAGTCTTAATTGCTCAGGTTTATGTCACTGCTACAAAAGCAATGGGCACTTTTATGACTTTTCATTTTGCAGACTAATTGCAGCTCTGTCCAGTTGCCAGCCTTGCCCTGTTGAATGTATGTGAGAGAGATGTAAGAGTTTTTGGCAATAATTGTGTCTTCCTTCTGCAGCACAAGCTGCCTGCACGTACAGAGGTCAGCTGGAAACCAGATGGCAAACTCCTGGCTCTTGGCAATGAGGATGGGTATGTCCCACTCGTGGGTTGGGGTGGTGTCTGTGCTGATCTTGACTGCAGTCATTGTGGGGAAGCTAAAGTACTTTTTGTAGCATTGGCTTGTCTCCTGTCTTTCACTGCTGATGTATTTGAATCATGATAATACAGCTTTCCCTGCTGTTATTTGTTGTAGCTGCTCTTGGCATGGAGGAGCCTCATTATCACATTAAATTCTGTTTCAAGGATCCACTCATGGTTGAAATGCACTTTTGCTGATCAGTGAAACCAGGGCTTGAGTTGAATCCAGAAAGCAAAAACTCAGTTACTCTAATTCACATGCTCCAATTCTGCTCGTGCAAGATAACAAAAAAGTTCCCATTTTCACCAACTACTGAAATTCTTAGACTGTTGTTCTTACATTTCAGCTCAATTGAAATATTTCAGGCACCAAACTTGAAGTTGCTCTGCACTATTCAGCAGCATCACAAACTGATCAATGCCATTCGTTGGCACCACGAGCACGGGACCCAGCCAGAGCTGAGTTACTTGATAGCTTCAGGCTCCATCAATGCCACCATTTATGTGCATAATCTGAAGAGTGTTGTAGGTAACAGTTTCCAGATTATATTCCAAATCTTGGCATCTTTTTTTTTGTTTGTTTTATTTCTGTTTCATCTTGCTGGCCATACTTAATAATTTTTCTTTTTTCTATCAGAGAACTCTTCAGAAAATCCTTTGACGATAACAGAGCCTTTTCGAACTCTGGCTGGGCACACAGCTAAAATCACAAGTCTTTCCTGGAGCCCCCACCACGAGGGAAGATTGGTGTCTGCTTGCTATGATGGCACTGCACAGGTAATGTCCAAAGAACCTCAGAATTGTGTTTCAAATCATCTATTCCACAGCTGATCAAAGAGCAAAACTTGTTTTTGTGAGATAAACTACTCAAGTACTGCAAGTTTACCTTTGGTAACCATCTGCTGGTTCTGGATACCTGATATGCAGATTATGTTGTGATTTGTGAATTGATTTGTAAATCAAGTCATTAAGGTTTTCATTTTAGCATTTTTTGATCTTTAGGAAAGAAAGATGTTGTGCAGCTGTATCAGTGCAAACAAAGGAAGCCCTGCATTTTCTCCATTTGCATGTTGGTGTTTGAAATACCCCTGTAAAATCCCAAAAGAGAACTTCCTACCTGTGCAAATCATGAGAAAATGCAGAGTATTAGGCAAAGAAGTGACTTTCTGAGTAATTGGATTTCTTTCCTGTTGCCAAGGTGTGGGATGTGATGAAGGAAGAGCCACTCTGCAACTACCGAGGGCACGTGGGCCGCCTGCTGAGTGTGCAGTGGTCACCAGTGGATCCAGACTGTGTTTACACTGGAGCAGATGATTTTTCTGTTCACAAATGGCACATCTCCAAGCAGGAACACACACGTCCTCCTCAGGGTGAGTGTGTCCAAACAGAAGATCTTTCCTGAAGGAGCTGAGAAATGAAGAGTTGTCATGTTGAAATGATGAAAGTTCTTGTGCTGAATTCCAAATCTGTTTCTTCCTCTTCAGGAATAAATTGTGTCTAGGTTTAAATTGAGTGTCCAAATGTTGGTCCTGAGATACAGGCAGTTAATACATGAAAATTTGCCCCTTTTACAGGCAAAAAGAGTATAGAATTAGAGAAGAAAAGAAGTATACAGCCAAAAGTCAAGGCCAAGAAGAAGAAAAAGCCTGTAGGCAAGAGCCCAGGCAAGCAGGATGCAAATGATGCTGTGAATGGAGATGACAGCATGAAGGAAATGCTGCTGGAGGAGAATGGAGTGTCAGACCACGAAGGAGAAAAAGAAGCTCAGGAGGCAGAGTTGGCTGATAAAGTCTCTGTGACTGGTAATAATCAAATCATCTTAGTTCAGTGTTTCCCAGACTGTTCAGCCCTCACAGCATCACCAAGTTTAATTTTAATGCAGATTTTCTCATTGTATGGTTTTATTGAAATTCTCCTCTTGAAGGAAGAAGGCTCTGGAATGCATTTTATAATTTTCTGAACTAGTTTGGAACTAATTGTCCTTAGATAACAAGATTCTGGCCTCATGAACAGAGTTACTGTGTTTGGCATGAAACTCTGCCATTTTTGATCAGCACTGATAAATCTTATAGTACTGGTGGATTGTCATTGGTGTCTCTTGACATCTCATTTAGCCTTTTGACAGTTCTCTGTTTTCTTGATATTTCTTTCCCTAAAAATCTGTTAAGATCTATGGCAAAGCAAAGCTTAGTTTCTATTTCAAAATTAATGTAACATAATGTGAATATGTGAATTATTCTCTGTGCCTTTCCATTCATTGCTTTTCCTTTTTTTAAATCACTTGACTCCAGTGTCCAGGGATACATCTTCATCTGCATGTGATTATTCTTCATTCAGCTTGCCAAAGCCTTTTGTGACCCAGAAAGCTGCTCCTGTGAAAAAGGATCCACCTAAAGAGAAACCAAGTTAGTATGCTGTTTCAGGGATTTTTAACCCTCTGTATCCTCATGCTAGGCTTGTTTGGCTGCAGATTCCCTTCCTAATGTGACACCAAATAAGTGCCAGAGAAAGAAAAGGGTGCTTTTGAAATAAGTTGAGGAGTTCTGGTGTAACTGCAGCAGCAGTGACTAAAGTGTGTCTGATTTTGCAGCTCCTGATGCCTCTCTGAAGAAGAGGAAGCCTCGTTCTATTCTGCCCTTCAGCACATTAATGGATCACAGATCAAAAGAAGAATTGCATCAGGACTGCTTGAGGCTGGCTGCATGTCTGAAAACCAAAGGTATCAGTAAAAAATTTAAATTACTTAGAGGGTAGCTGCTCTCAAGTACTCAAAATCAAGTGCCCAGGGACTTGACTTCAATCACAGGACATTATTTTTTAAAATCCTCACCTTTAATTAAAGAATGCGACCTGGTGTGATAGCAAACTTAGATCTGAGGGTTGACTAGCAAATTATTGAATCTGCTGTGCAGGAAAGAAAGTAGAAGACACAAGTATTTGCCAACACTTGAGTGGTACAGTGACTTGGCACGTTCCAGTTCCCAGTTTTGTGTTAAATCCTAAATATTCATTCTTCTTATCTGGTTTAGATAATAATGAAGATGTGTCCCCTGACCTCAAGGATTGCATCCACTTGGGGCTGTTCACAGACAGGGATTCTCTGCACAAGATGATTGATATGGAAGGTAGGTGGCATAAAGAATATGTCCACTGTAACTGTTATATTCAAGTAGAAAACAAATTGGGAAAATGCTTGAGTTTCCTTTACTGTGGATTACAGTCCAGGATTAAGAATGCAGCTCTGTGTGAGAAGAATATACATCTTTTTCCTAGTTTTTACATCTTCCAGATGCAAACCTGCCTTATCTTATGTTTGAATGATTTCCCTTTTGCCAAGCTATTTTACTATGACAAATGATGCTGTTGCACTCATGCTGATGAGAAGTTGTGTTTGCTTCCAACAGGAAAGCACCACTTGGAGAATGGGCATGCAGAGCTCTTCCAGCAGCTCATGCTGTGGAAAGGAGACATGAAGGGAGTCCTCCAGGCAGCTGCTGAGAGGGGGGAGCTGACAGACCAGCTCGTAGCCATGTCACCCATGGGTATGTTTGCTCTGCATAAACTGATGGAACTGGCTGCCAAGGGTCCCCTCATTCTGGACAGAAACTCAGGAATTAGTTCTTTGTGATATGATTAGCACTCCTTACAGCTTGCTGCTGGTTTAAATATGCTTTTAAGTTATTTTACTGGCAGTGAAGTCCTGCAGTCATGTTCAAATCTTAGTTTAACCCCGCTTCACTGACTTGTGTTAGGATGGTTAAGAAATAGAAACTAACCTGGGGTAAAGAAGAAGAAACCCGTGATGGTATGGCACAGGAATTCTTCCAGTTATAAACCTGCCTCCAGTGGTGTTGCCTTCTCTTTTGCAGTTGGATACCAGGCCTGGGTTTGGACAGTGGAAGCCTTTGCCAAGCAGCTGTGTTTTCAGGAGCAATATGTGAAGGCTGCCTCCCATCTCCTGTCCATCCATAAAGTCTATGAGGCTATTGAGCTCCTGAAAGTGAACAATTTTTACAGGTTGCTGTATATTTATGTTTAGCACTTTATCTTGACTGTTTTTTGTGGGGTAGATTGAGCATTTTGGTTCACTCTTTGTACATAGATTAACTTTTCTGTCTGGTTTCCCTTATGTGCATTAGGGAAGCAATTGTAATGGCTAAGGCCAGGCTGCGTCCAGAAGATCCAATTCTGAAGGATCTCTACACCAGCTGGGCAGCTCTGCTAGAGAAAGATGGTCATTATTCCATGGCTGCCAAATGGTGAGTGTTACTGGGGAGAAGACAGAATTGGTTCCATCCTAAAACAAAGAAGGTTCTTGGTTTGGTGTCAGTTGCAATCCGTTAATTGGTCTGGGCATCATTTATCTAAGGTGCTTTCTGAGCCTGATCTCACTAAATTTCCTCTAAGTAGGTGGGAAGAGAAGCTCCAGAGAGAAATTCAGAGCAGAAAGTCCAAATGCCATATCACAGTAGAGCCATCTCTTTCTACAGCCATTACTGGAAGTTTCTGAAAACTAGTCTAGCAAGACTAAGATTAGGTTGTCTACAAAAAGAATATGTGACATTTCCAACCTTTCCACTGGAAACATGCAGTTCATCTTGAATTTCTTGAAGCCTTAGCTAGTATCCTGGTCATTGGGTTATCCTGCTCCAAGTGGAATATTTTAACTTTGTGACTACCAAAATTATTAATACCCCTTGCAATATTTTGGCTGAAGTACTGTCTTCTGCTTGATGCTGATTTCAGTTCTGGCATTTTTGTGGGTCTCACACTTGGGAAAGGATTTGCATGAAACCCCGAGAAATGCAGTAGGGACAAACAGCTGCATGTAGCCTTTGTCTCCTGAACCTGTTTGGTTTTATTGCTCATCCAAGCCATGTGTGGTATGCAGACCACCAGAGGTTTCAGTGCTGACTTGAAGGCTGTGTGACTTCCCCTTTGTGGCTTTGCATCAGATTGTTCTCCATACGTCTGTAGTAAATTTTGATAAGAAAAAGTGATGAGAGCTCTGAGAACCTGTGGGAAATTCCAGGTCATCTTCATTGTGTATTTGTGCTGCTGTGTTGCAATACCATTTAAAAACTATTTTAGTACCAATCAACTTGTTTTGCTTTTATCTTTTTCAGCTATTTGGGAGCTTCCTCACCCTATGATGCAGTTAAAGTGTTGTCAAAAAAGGGGGATGTGACGTCTCTTAAAACTGCTGCTGAGCTTGCTCTGATATCTGGGGAGGAGGAGTTGTCAGCAACTTTGTCTTTGAGATGTGCCCAAGACCTGCTGTTGTGCAGGAACTGGGTGGGAGCTCAGGAAGTCCTTCAGCAGCATAAAACTTTATTTGTGAGTCTGGTTCTTTCCTTCTTCAGTGTTGTGTCTCTCCAGATTGACATAACTTGGCACCACTTCCCATGTGTTAATAGTCCACAAATGGTCCTTTGGGCTGGTTTTGCCTCAAAATATTTTTCTAGGAGTATTTTGGAATGTCCCCATGGAATGGTCATGGGGGGGAGGCATGTAGACTGTGCTTCCTGTTATATGAGAGGTTGTAGAGAAAAGTGGGATTTATTTTTTTAAGTGTTTAAGACTGATCATTAGAAAAAAGAAGTGAAGCATTTTCTGGTTTCATTAAAGGAAGAGATGAGCCAGCTGGAGGATTAAATTTGAAATGTCCTCTTGTGAGCTGAGAATCAAGTGGCTACCTTGCCTTGCTCTGAGGTTTCCTGACCTCCCTTAGGCTGTGTCACCAAGAAGATGCTACCAGGCATGATGTTCTTAAGTCACTCTACCTGTTGTGGTCAGCAAGGGACCGTTTTTCTTGTTGCAACAGCTCAGTGCTTTTCTTTTTCCCTCCTTGTTAAAGGGACAAAGACTTGTTTTCTGCCTGAATGAAGTGCTCTGCAGGTGCCTCAGTGAAAGGAACCCCTGTGAGCGGAAGAGCCCCGTGCCCCCCTGTTACCACAGCTGGCAGCTGAACAGAGAGGCCTCGTTTTTTGACATGGTGACAGAAGTGTGGCAGAATGTGCTGGGCATGGACACCACTGAACGAGCCACATGTGCACAGGAGCAGCTTCACAGGATTGAGCATCCTCCTTCAACCGTCAACACACACCCAAAGCAGGTAAATGGATTTTGATCTGTGCAGGCACAAATCCTTACTTGGGTAGAGGCAGTAAACCCAGCCACTCTGAGGTGTTCCAGCAGCCATTCCCAGGGAGCTGATGTCTCCACCATGCTGCAGGATAGAGTTTTAGTCTGGGAGAGTGATGATCAGCAGCTGGGACAGCTTTGTGTAGCATTTCTTTGTGTGGAGGGTAAGAACTGAGATAGGGTGTTGGGGGTCAGCACTGAGGTCACTGAGATGTGCTGGCTGGGAGTGATTGACAGAGCTGAGTGGTCTCAGCACTGATTCAGGGGTTTGTATTTGACTGTTAGGGGAGGTAGAGCTGCTTGTTTTCAAAATAGTTTGCAAGGTCTGTCCATAGACTGGTGCTCCTGCAGCTCTTCTCTGTGACTACAATCACTGCTTCCACTTCTCATCTGTTTACTGAGATACAGGCAAGCACAGTGGCTGATTTAATAGCTCCAAGTGATGTAGAAATACTCTGACTCCTGCATGAAGGAGACTGTAAGTTGCATTGTCACTAAAATTGCTTTTTGGTTAAGTCATGTGCTTCTGGGCTCTTCCAGTTATCATGAGCTCACACTTGGCACTAAAACTATTAACTGCTCTCTGTGCTTCCTGTAGGTGCTTTTCCATATCTCCCATGACCTGGCCCTTGCAGCCCTGAGCTGTCACTTGGGTATGTGGGATGAGGCAGTGAAAAGCATTCTTGGGGCTGTGACCCGCAGTTTTGATGCTGGGAATTTCACTCTGATGCAGGAGGTTTGCAGTATCATCCTTCCTGAGGGTAAGTCTCTCCTTGTGTCTCTTCTGACCCTGACAGGCCTCTTTCCTGCCAGCACAGCTGTGTTTATTAATGTTCCTAGGCTAAATAATGTTTGGAGCAGCAAGACACAGCCATATCTGTGTTAACTTGTGGAATTTGGCTAGTGCAAAGGCCACTGGGTGATGAGAATTCCTGACTGAAGAAGGAGCTTGGTTGTGTCACCTGTGTGAGTGCCGTAGGAAACGGAGAGAGGAAACTCTGCTAGAACAGAGTATTGTGTCCACAAAGATGCCAAAGATGTCTTAGCTTTCATAGTTCATGTACTTCTGTGCCAGCATCTGAATAAATCCTTGATTTGGGTTTCCAGGGTTTCCTGGCTCATTTTCCAGATCTGCTCATTGTCTCTGGAAAGTTCTATGAACTGTTTGTAATCCTTTTCTCATTATTAGGCTGTGATGATCTGAGAGACAAACTGGACAGCACGAACTCTCAGAGCATGGATGCCTGCAGGAGCCTGGAGGGCTTTGTGGCTTACAGACTGCTCTATGACCTGTGGTGGAACCCACCCAAAGGCTCCCTTGGCCTGCAGAAGGCTGTGTTGGGTCCTGGGCCGTGTCCCAGTGAGCAGACAGCTCTTGAGGAGAGCTGCATTTCAGGTGCCCCATCCCCTGAGGAAAGGGTTCAGACTGCAGCTGAGATGGGTGACAGCCCCTGCAGTACAGCTGAGGCTCCTGAGTGTGAGACACAGAGTGACTCCAGAAGTGATTCAGTTGATTTGGTGGACAGACAGTCAAAACTGAAGGGTTGCCAAGTGCTCCTTTCAGAAGAGATGGCCGCCTTGCAGAACACCCAGAGAGACATTGCTGAGGTCCAGGAGACTTTAGCAGAGATGATCCGGCAGCATCAGCAGCAGAGGAACAATCTCCAGAAAAACACAAACGTAAACACCCAGGGAAGCAACCTGGAACAGAGTTCAGAGAATGGATCAGACAAACCATGCTCTGACAGGAACCAGATGTATTGGTAAGATTCAGCACCTGAATGAATGGATTGAAAAGTGTTGGGTTTTTGTGTGTTTGTGCAGAAAATTTGTTTTGCCTAGATTGCCTCTAATCTGCAGCCCATCACCCAGGAACACATGAATATACAGCTCTTAAATCTTGCATTTCCCCTGTGCTGAACCACCATGTGCATAAACTCAGTGCAGCTGAATAGTTTTGTGATGCATGAGATGCTGTTACAGTGAATAAACAGGGCAGTTTGAAAAAGGGAGGATAATGAAAAGGCTAAGCGTGATCTAAGAGTTCTGTTTCTTTGTTGAACAACGGTTTGGGACTTTGACAAGAACTAGCTAGAGCATAAAACACTCAGGCAGTTCCCTCCTGTGTTCCTTGTCCAGGAGGGAGGCTACAGAGTCTCCTAACAAAACAGTTACTCATGACACCTGCTCTTCTCTTGACAGCAAAGATGAAGCAAAGCAACCTGTTACACTCCCTGAGCTCACAAAGCAGCTTCTGAAAGCAAAGCAGAAATTAGCTGAGTTCCCAGACAATATAAAGGTAAGTTTTCAGAAGAGCCATTGCAGTTCTGAAAAAAATCATTCTGTAAGGGCAGCCTCATCACAGAATCCCTTTCATACAGAAAGGAACAGTGACATTCATTGTGATCCTGTGGCAGTTTTGAGAGAGAACTGACACATGGCATCAGGGTGGTATTTTTCTTTAAAGTATAATTTTCCCCATGCAGTTGGAAAGCATAGCTAAAGCTCCTCTGTGGGAGAATTGAATGAGATATTCTGTATGGAGCATCCCTTGCATTTTAAGAGTAATCCCTTGCTACTTATGTATGAAAAAACATTATGAACTATAAAATCAAAAATTTAAGCTATAAAATGACCTTTATAGTTTAGGAACTGTAGAAAGTAGAAATCATACATTTGAAAACATGTAACCATGGTGATTGGGCAAGAGGGGACAAACCTGGATAAATGTGAAAATGCATCTGACTCCTGGCAGCCTGCTCTGAGAATGCTGCAAGGCTCTTTAGAGAGCTGCCTGATTATGTTGAACAACTGTAATATAAACTGTAGACATCACCTCGTGTTGCCTTTTTTGCAGGTCTTCCCATTCCCTGACGTGCTGGAGTGCTGCCTTGTGCTCCTTCACCTTGGATGCCAGTGTCCCCCTGAGCTGCAGGAAGAGGCTCTGGCTCTCCTTAGGAAACACGGCAGTGCTGGTGTTTACAAAAAGGCTGGCAGGAGCTTCTTGACATGACACTTAGAGACCAAACTCTCTCCCTTGAGCTGCCTCCAGCTACTTAACACTAAGGCTGCTCTTTCTTCAAGTGAAGGCTTCTTTTGATGGCTGTGGCTGTTACTGATACAGAATGTCAGGTTTATATTACATCCACTTGTGCTCATCCACTGATACTTATTTAAGGAGATTGTTAGAAAACTGAGAAGCAGTAGAGTGTGGGCTTGAACTGTTATAACTGATTTTTGTATAGTTTTTTTATTTGTTGGACACTATGCTAATGAAAGCTCTTGCTATTTACATGCAAGAGGAAGTTTTGAGCAGCTGTGTAGTCTTTCAGCAGAGAAGGAAGAGTAGCTGCCCTCAGGAAAATCAATGATTTCTGTAAGCAAACTGACCCTTAGGCCAGTACTGTTCTTAAAAGCATTGTGAGTTTATTTTCTCTCCTTTAAATAAAGTCTTCTACCACCATCAATTGGTATTTGATGTATAGAAATAAGTTCTCTAGAAAGTGCCAAAACCAATCCTGGATTTTGCAGTCTTGAACATGCAGTATTTTGACCAGTCTTACAGCTTATTCAAAGGCTTTGTCTGTCTTGGAACTTTATGAAGAGCACAAGGGTGCATAAACCTTAGTGAACACAGCATCTTAGTCATTTTTAGAAGCAAGGTTTTAAATGCAGCAAAAAAAGTTGATGGGAGAAAATGTGCATCATAAATTTAGAAAGTTTCAAGTACAGTAAAGATTGTTCAAGAATTAAAGAGAGGAGTGATGAATTTTTTAGATCAAAAGCTTTTCCAGATTCTTCCAGCCAAAATACAAACTTCATCCTGACAGTTTTCGTGCTTTGAGTTGAGTAAAGCCTCAGAACAGCTTCAAGAGCAGCAGGTGAAAGCCAGGGCTTAGACTGGAACAAGATCCTGCTGTAAATGTGTTTAATCAGTGAAGTGTTGCCACTAATTTGAATTTGCTAAATTCTGTCCAAAGCACCAAAAGCCAGGCGGGGGAGCCAGTGCTTAACCAACCTGCCTGCCTGGCCTTAGAGCAGCAAGCACTGGAGTTCAGATGGAGCAGGGAACTTCACACTCAGGTTTGTCCCTTGGAGTGGGCACTCTGCAGTGCAGGAATAGTGCACCACAGAGCTGTGCTGAGAGCAGCAGGGAGAGAATACAACTCTGCCAGAGCTCCTCAGCTCAGCTCTCCTCAGCTACTGTACAATAAGCTCAAAAGACATTTCACTAAGAGCTACCCCAGGAGCACATCATAAATGGTAAAGGAAACAAACTTGAGCATGTTCTGGCATGTATCTCCCAAAGTCAGATTCCAAAGCCTCAACTGTGAAAATTCTAGTGCTTGATGGAAAATCCAAAACAAAGCCTGGTTTAAAAAAATTTATTTTACAAAAAATAAAAACTAGTCTTTACAAACATTTCAAATACCAGCTCTAAACCTCAACTCTTTAATATTGGATTAAGCTTGTTCAAAATGCCAGACAAAGTCTTTAAAATTTTTAAGTTTGACATGTCCAAAAGGGTTTGTTCTTTTAAGAAATGCCATTACAGCTGTTGAAAAAAAATACTATAGAATGTGTTTCAAAGTCAGAATCCCAAGTTCTTCATCCTCTTAACTACTTCTCAGGTGTTTATAATGAAAAAAAAAACCAAACTCCGGGAAAAAAATCAGAAACTCTGTTTTACCTCTCAAGCATATTGTAAAATTAGGGGCTGGAGAAGCAGGGTGGAGAAGAGGAACAAGTATTAGTCCATGCTGACCTAGTTGTGCTGCAGGAGAAGAGTAAAATTTGTAGGTTTAAGATGAAAACTGAAGTCAGAGTATTGGTCCAATCCCCTGTCAAAGATGAACTTTTGGGTCTCTGAATTTCCAGAACAGTTCCTTAATACCCGTAAGAACAAAGCTGAGGCTTAGTATGGGTCAAAGCAGTAACAAAGAGAATCAGAAACTAAGGAGTGCTGATCAAATCAGCTCCATTAATCTCCATTCCCTCTGTTGTTAAAGCAAATCTCTGAATATTTTTAGCTGCAAGGATCATTTTTAATGTCATCCGTTCCCACACCTCTGCAGTGATCAAAGGAAGCAATTTCCACAGACAGAGATAAAATAAGCAACACATGAGGTGAAGCTGTCACCCTCACAACATGCAGAAGTTTTAAAATAAGCTTTATAAAACACAAATTGCAAATCTGCGTGTGTCTGTGTCCATTTTCACTGCATTTCCCAACCCTTAGCTCTACCCAATATTCTACTGGCAAATCTTCCTTGCAGATTCTGTACAGTATAAAGAGGAAAAAACCAGAGGTATACACAGTAGATTCTGTCCTTTGCCCTTGGTATTAAAAATACGGCAAACCACAAATGCTGGCATTAGGAATTCAGTCAACTCTTCTGGGTTTCAAAGGAAAATGCAGCTCTTCAGCAAAACTGCAAGGCTTGGTGCAGCCTGTGTACTGGAGATGCTTTTTGTTTGAGACACTGTTGAGGGAAAAGGGTTGGGGACAGCAGCTGCCAATATGGTAAACATGTTCTGCTGAGGGACACCGCTCATCACGGCTGCATGTTGTTGATAATGGCCAAAATGCTCATTTTTTCTTGGGCTGAGTCCACATCTTCATTTTGTTTCTGAGCCACTCCTGTGCCAAGGCCATACAGTCGTCCGCAATACTTTGCATCATCAATTGTATCCTCAAAAAATAACTGCAGATTATAAAAGAAAAATATAAAAACAGGTATTAATTGTGCCTCTAAATCAGAAAACATCCAGTGTTAATTAACAGCTCATTTAAAATCAGCCACCTCCAAGATGGAGTGTACAAATTAAAATAAGCACACGAAAGGCAAGTAAACAAAAGAAGTCTGTGCCAATATCAGCAATTCCTATTCCTGACAGTTTGAAGTGTGATGGCCACAAGGCTCAAAAATCCCAAAGCAAATCAACACGTTGTACATGTTGACATTCATGGACAACAAGTGGAGAAGGAAGAACACTCCAGTACCTCTTTCATTCTGAAAAATGCCATTCCTGTGAGAAGAGAGTCTGATCCTGCCTGGTGTTGTCGTCCAATTCGCTGCAAATCCAGCTGATCTGCCACTTCCTGAAGGCCACCCTGCAAAGAGAACAGAAGAGATTTTATTTTATAAGATCCATCTCTTGCCAAACTTGCCACATTTCTCCAAAACATGAGGGCAAACAGGGTATGATGAACCAATGCAGATCCAAGCATACACACACTTCAGCTGTGAGTAAAACACAGTTAGAAATGGTGTTCAAGAGTGCATAAATAACTCTTCTCAAATTTAGGTGCCTTCTTTTCCTGTTGCAGATACTTGAGATAACTGTGGGTACATTCATGGGTTACATACTCAAGGCTGTGATTCAGCAGATAAATTACTTCAACCCTCTTACCAGTTAGTCAAGTCACGGAGTATTTCATGTAAAAGAAATACCCTTGCATAGGAAACATAAATATGCTGAATTTTAATTAGCCTCTGAAACAAACCAGAAGGCTGTGGCAATGTCCCCTTTATAATAAACACATTGCTAAGTCTGAAACTGGGGAGGGCAGTATCCATTAGACACAAACTGTGTCTCAGGTGCTTCTGTGTCACTACTGACTTTTATACCCATTCCCATTTTAAGACAACCTATGCAGCAGTTCTGCCACTTGTGTTCCTGTACATGTACAGTGTTGATGCCCATCACCTGCTTGCTGGGGAGATAAAAGTACCTTGAGGTTTTTGCAGCTCTTCATTAAGTACTTCACATCATATATAGATGGGAAGAAAAGGTTTAAGATATGGAAAAATTCGTGTTCCTCTTCTGGTAACCTGGAATCTGTCAACAACTTCACCATGTAGCCAAAGTCATAACCACTGAAAACAGAACCACAGAGAAACCAGGTAAGCAGGAGTACCACCAACCCAAGGTACCAGTACCTCCTTTTTCAATAGAATTTTACTTGCTGTGCCTTTCAAGCTTTAACATTTTCTGACATTCATAAAACTCTACATCTCAGCCAGAACTCATCCTGATTTTCTGTGTCAAGGCAGGACTTTGGGATGCCTTCACTAGCCTTTTGTGGAACACCTAAGCCACTGGGAAGAATACATATTCTTTCCCAACTCTGTACATTTCTGTAGCTAAGGGCAATACAGAAAAGCAGGAAACCCTGCAAGTATCTGTTAAGGGAGAAGGAGGTGGTGATAAGTTCTTTCATTTGTGATACCATGTTGTACCAGGGGCTTCCTAATCAAATTGGTTGAAATGCTACAAGAAAGATGCCTTAACCAAACAGGTGGAAGTTCAGAGCACCACCAACATTGTAAGGAAGAAGGAACAAAATCCTTACTTCAAAATGCATTTACTAAGTGTACAAATCACATTGCAACTTCTTAGTAGCTTCTTCAGAAGAAGGAGACTGTAACAGCAAAAGCTGTAACAGCACAGGCAGTCAGAAAGTCAGACCATGAAGTGGCCTTACTTCTTAAACTTGGCCTTCATATCTTAAAGCTTATTTTAAGAACTGCAGGACTGCTAATTTTTCTCCTTAAAAATCTGTTAATCTCCATGGAAAATGCAGAGAATCAGGAAGAGATTTAACAGGGTCAGTGAGCATCTTGGACCCACCTGTGGAAGGACAGCCATTTCACACTGTCACTGAGGACGACCCCAGATGTCATCAGCAACTCAGCAAAATGCAGGGTATCAATCCCTTCCTCTTCATGCTTCTGGAACTGCAGCCCAGAGCTGGCAAGGAGGTCTATGGAATCCTGAGAGTACATGTCTTCCCTGAAGGGAAAAAAAAAAAAAAAAAAAAAGCAGGTTTGCACTCAGGGTGCTGTCAAGACAAGTTCATTTTAGAAAAATTCTCCCCACACTATGTCAAGGATTGGACTAACAGGAGGATACTTCTGGGTTCCAATTTGTCTCTTTAGAAAATTCAGACTCAGTTTTAATACCACTACTGCAGCCTCCTACATCTGTAACAAGCTGTTCTGTGATCATAGCTAGTTAACACTTCCATTGCTAGTGCAAATTCCAAAGATTCCACCTCCATAGGACTGAAACTGACAGTTTTGAACAATGTCCCTTCTGCAGGGTGAAGGGAAGCACCACAGATGAGGGCCCAGAGGAAAAGGAAGTCCTCCCAAACAGGAAGATGTGCAACTCTAAAGCACTGACCATCATTCCTGTCTACATTTTTTCCTTTCCACTCCACAGCATGTACCACCTTATCACAGCACCTCCACTTCCAGCTCTGGGAGTTCACAGAATTGCATCATCCTTGACTCAGGAAGGAAGACAAGAATGATGTGCTTGGTGGAGAGCTGAGCAGGAACCTGACTTCTTTACTGGTTTGTGTCATTTGAGAGGAGAAAACACACAGGGACAAGTTCTATCAATATGATAACTGATTTAAGTCAAGAGATCACAGGACAAAAACCACTTCACTCTGATTTCAACACCTGTAAGAGACTCACAAATTTGTGGAGTAAATAGTGCAACTTTTGGGGTCGGGAACTGGATGATCTGCACATAGTAGCTACAAATTTTTGCAATGCTCTCCAATGACAGTTTCATAAAAATAGATTGATTTCCTCTACATATGTGATTTTGCCAGATAAACCCTTTCTTTATTTCCAGACAGCTCTAGTGGTGGTAATTACGCTGAGTTTATCTTTATAATTACAGGGGAAGGGATAATGAAACTTGTTTCAGCTGCAACCCAGGATATTACAGTATGGAGGAGATGAGAACTGCCACACTCCATTTAACAAGATTCATTCTCCTCAACAGATGTGATGATTACACCAACATGTTTTTAGATCCCAGCTTATACTTAAGCATGGATCTGTAAAGAGGCCTTTATCTTTTTGATGAGACCAGCACATCCATTTATTTTCAGCAGAAAGAGATAGAGTTTTACATAGAGATATATATATTAAGTTTCAAACATTGTTCCAGAAAAAAAAACAGGCACACCAAGTTATCAAGAGAAAGGGTAATAAGGACAGAATTTTAGTATGGCTTTGACTTCCAGATACACTGTTACACTCCAAAATAGATTCCCACATAGTCTGTACTAGAATCTGAATCCTTATTGCTCAGAACCAGGCAGCAATGATGAACGATGAAAACACAGACACTGGAATTTGCCAAAGGAAAGCATCACTCCAGCAGAAGGGAACAGGAGATTATTGCCAAGCCCAAAGACTCACGTAAGGTTGAATTTGAAGTTGAACTGCCAGGTGTTGATGCCAGAAGGATATTCCCCCTTCTCATTCGTGAAAGTCAGGCCCAGCTGGATAATCTTCAGCAGGTCAACGTTACAGCGAAGGAGCTGGTACTGATAATCGATGGAGCTGCGGAATTCACCGATGGGCCTGACCACAACCCCGGGGAACTCCGTGTCCTGGGGGAGAAGGGAACATTGATTTCACCATGGACTCTATCAGCAGGCACTGCTGGCACTCTGTTAGGACAGTCCAGACAGTGAAAACCTTCACTGCTTCTGAGGAACAGTCAGTTACCTACATTAACAAAAACTACTGTCAGTCAAAACACACCTCAACGACAGCAGCCATCTGTTAGATGCAAAACCTCTTCCTTAGCCAGTGCCTGTCTTTGCTGAACACCAAACTGCCCCACTGTTTTACCCTCAGATTGGGTCAATTCTACTGGCTATACACAAGATCTTTCACAACAAACCCAGTGCTGTGCACCTGACACAACCTCTCCCTTGCCCAAGAGGTTTATCTGCCTACTCTTACAGCATAGTCACTAAAACAGACCCTAAGAACACTTTCAGTGAGACTAAAAAGAAGCAAAAAGTTCATTTCCCATTGACAAATATTAATAAAAAAATTATTTTCACTTCCACAGCTGAAATTGACACCAAAATCCCACACACTCTGCAGAGTGTGTCTTTTGCCACACTTTTAATGAGGACATTTCATATCTTGAGGTTCAGTGCTCCTAAGCAAAGCTGGCAGAAGTTACAGTATCACAGCTAAAACCAGTTCTTGATCTAACACACTGGGGTGCTGCCAAACAGATACAGACTTGTAAGAGCAGGAGGAGATTCCTCCCACCTGGCTCTTCTTAAACAAAGCTTTCTGAACATATTGTCTTATCTACAGCCAGAATATTTTTCTTCCCTAAGAATCAACATCTGCCCTCATTAGAAAGGAGGCAGCCCAGCTGGCTAGCAGTTGCTTGCAGGCCTTTTGACCTCCAGTCCCATGGCATCTTCCATAATCAAATGGAGAAAAACACCCAAAGGACAAACACACTGGTGGAAAAATAAGGATTTAAACCCAACTATGACTTGTTTCATTTTCCTGATGCAGAAATGAATACACTATGACTAGTTAAGTATTAAATAAATTCATGTTTTTAAGCTGGTCTCTTTTTTCCCCTTCTTTCAACCAATCAATACTCAGCACTGCTGTTATTAAATTCTGGAAAGCTACTGAACAGCTGCTTTTTTTTTTTTTTTTCCACCTCTTCTAGTTTAGTTTGACTGGGGGTAGGGAAAAATCATTTCTCACTCAAGAATCAACTTAGCTCACAACCCCCAAAAATCCCTTGACTGAGGCAACATGGTCAAGTATAAAACATTTACCATGGCAATGTAGCTGTAACTCAGAACAATCTCCCGAATTTTCCTCATCTCTTCCTCCAGGTTGTTGGCCCATACTTCACAGATAACCTGGCTGTTCTCTGCAAGGGCTGCTGGCATCTTGCAGGGACCAGGAAAAAGGCAGCTGATGCTGAACTCAAATGACAGTGTAGGATCACAAGCTGTGCAATCTCGTCAGTGTGCTGCATTAAAGAGATAAATAAATAATGCTTTAAGTGAAGGAAGAGTGACACATGAATAAATGCTCCGTAAAAGTCAGTCACACTTCCATTCTCACCTCCAAATAACCCATTTAAAGTTTACACCAAGTTCTTTCCTGCTTTATCACTTTCTGCAAATATGCTGAATGAAACCTGGAGCATCTGTTCACAATATAAGAGCAGATGCACAATCAACAGTCCAGTTATTTATGTAAAGAATCATTATCCCTATCTGCCTTTTCCCAGTTTCCTATCTGCCTTATCCCAATTATCATTATCCCTATCTGGCTTTTCCAGGCATAAGCTTTGACACTTTGGTCACAAGATGTACAGGCAGTGAATCCTCATCTTTAGTCCTCATCTTTCCCCATCCCTGGAAGTGTTCAGGGCCAGGCTGGATGGAGCTCTGAGCAACCTGGTCTAATGGAAGCTGTCCCTGCCCAGAGCAGAGGGGTGGAATGAGATGATCTTGAAGGTCCTCTCCAATCCAAACCCCTCTGTGATTCTATGATGAAGACAATTGTTCAAGCACAATAACAGAATGCATCAGAGAGAATACTAATTGGCAGGAGTTTAAATGGGTATGAACATCTAAAGAAGGGTGCCAAGAAGGTGGAGCCAGGCTCATCTTGGTGATGCCAAGCAACAGGACAAGAGACAAAGGCCAGAAAGTGATGCACAAGAAGTTTCCCCCGAACATGAGGAATAACATGAGCAAAAACTGCGTAGGAACCGGGAACGGATTGCCCCGAGAGGTTCTGGAGTCTGCCTCAATGGAGATAGTCCAGAACTGTCTGGACACAATCGTGGGCCGTATGCTCTGGGATGACCCTGCCTGAACAGGCAGGTTGGACCAGGTGAGCCACTGTGGTCCCTTCTAACCTGACCCATTCCGGCATTCTATCCTTCTCTGATGTAACTCGGGACACACTGCAGCGAGGTGTTTCATCTGGAACCACCGGCAGTGTCAGCAGTGCCACAGCCGGGGCGAGCCACCGCCTGCTGCCCCTTTCCCGCAATAACACCGGCGAACCGCTCCCAGGCGTCTGCAAGGGGGCTCCGGCTCAGCCCACGGTTACCCGGAGAGACCGAGCGCACCGCCACAGCCCGGCCGGGCGCGGGGTCACCTCAGGGCCCCCCTCACAGCCTGCGGGTGGCCGGACGCGGCTCATCGCGGCCGGGAAGCAGGAGGGCCGCGGTCCGCGCCGCCGCCCCTTTAACCCCAGCCCCAGCCCTACACCCCAGTGCCTGTCCCGCTGCCTGTCGCGCTGCCTGCCCGCCCGTCCCGCTCCCCGGTACCTCCCGGCAGCCGCGGCCGGGACGCGCCGCTCTCGCCCCGCGCAACCGCGATGGCTCCGAGTCCCCCCCGCCGCGAGGGGCGGCGCTTCCGGCTCTCGCGCCGCTTTGGCTCTCGCGAGAGAGAGCGAGAGACGGCGGAGCCGGCGGCGCGCGCGGCGGGGCGGGGCGGGGCGGGGCGGGGCAGGGGGCGGGTACGTTCCTGCGCGCGGCCGCGGTGCCCGCACTGCGCACGCGCCCGCGCCCGGCCGCTCGTGTTTCTCCTCCTCCTGCCCCCCCCCGCAGTGCAGCTAATGGGCTCGCCCGGGCTCCCCGCGCCGCAAACGGCGGGCGAGTCCAAACTCCACGGGTGGGGGGGAATGATGAGGGAGTTGGGTGCCTCCGCTCCTTGAGGGAAGAGGCGCCATCACGCCCATTGGGGCCCGGTTGGGTTCCCAGCATGGGGAGCCCCCAGCACCTCGATCCCTTGCGACACGGGCTGCACCGGGCCCTGGCTGAGCGTCCCCGAAAGAAGCAGCGGCCGCCCCTCCCTCACCCAGGGGAGGTGAGGGGGTCCCCGGGTCGGGGTTAGGCCCGAGCCCCCCGGGCTCCCAGGCCACGGGCGCGCAGGGTGGGAATGGGATGAGGGTTTGTTTTCCAAGGGGGATTTCCTAAGGCCCAGAGCACTGCTGTCCTGCCAAGCGTTGCTCCTACGGTGTGGTGTGTATTCAAGCTCATTAATTGAGCAAGCTTTGCTTCCTCCTGCAAAGGCTTAGAAGTCATTTGGGTTCCTACTACACCTGCAGACTTTTAGTCTGGCTTCTCCTGTTCCAGGAATGGAATTTAAATTACGTTAGCAACAGAAGGTAGCTGGTAAAGCAGCTACTGCTTGTGTAACACGGCTGCCAACACTTGCTTTGCTGGCTGATGCTGATGGCAGATAGGCAATTCATTTGGAAACTTGTCTACTAGTTAAGCTTAGATAGTATTTCCTTTCTTTTAGACTGTCTTCGTTCGGGACAGGGTTGCATCTGTCGTAAAATATGTATACGTGCATATATATATATATGTTCTGTTACTGGATTATCTGCCCACCACATGGGAGTCTTTCCCTGAATCTCGGCTACTTGCCCAGCATTTTGATCAAAGTATCTGGAAAAGCAGATATTGGTATCTTTCACATGTCAGACACCATTCAGTGTCTCAGGTTTAATGTTCATGCCTCAGCAAAAATGTTACTTTTGGAAAAGAAGAGGGATTTTCAGGTGCTGCTGTGTCGAGTGACTTGCTGTTGTCAGCATCTTATTACATTCCCTTTATTAAGCATTATTTTGGTTCAGAGTTTATCTTCAGGGATGACAGAGAGTTACCATTTTGCCTTAGCTCTGCAGTCTGTGGTGGTGTGTAATTTATGCAACATACAATATGCTACAGTGCCAGAAAGTAATCACCTTTCTTCCCGTGGTCAGTTGAGTCTGGGGTTTTGTACAAGGAAATCTGTGTTGTTAGCAGGTAAATTCAGCAGGCTGGATTATAGCACACTGTAAATATAAGGTTAAATTTATTTCCCAAAAGAGTTCAGAGTAATTTTTCTTGGTCATAAACCCAGCACTTGAAGGGATGTTGAATCCAGGGGAAAAGGGAGGACACATCTCCTCAGGCCACTGTAAATATCTGTGCCTTGGTACTGCAATAAAAATGTGTTGTAGGCAGTAATCACCTGTGATAAATTACATTTGTAGTGTGTAAAATTGTGTGTGTAAAAAAAGCTGTTCAAGGATGTTTGCAAGCACTGGTGGGAAGAGCTGGAGACACGTTTTGCTCGATAAGATCAGAAATTTTTTTCAAACATGACATGGTTAATAAAGATTCAGAATAGCTGGGAAAGGCACCCTACTCTTTAAAAAGTCCCATCATTCTGTATTTAGAGGTTACCAAGGTTGCCTCCAGCTCCAGCACTCCAAAGCAGGTCTTAAAGAGTCCTCACATCTTCACATGAATGTAGAGCTGCATTATAATGTGCAATAAAGGTCTTTAGCTCAACATTTTCACACTGGGCAGCTAGAGCTGCGTGTCCTCTTATGCCTTCTCTTTAGAGCTTAGTCACAATACGACAGGAAAACGTACTTATGGGAATCCTGAAAGGTGAATTTATGTTTTCCTTACCCTTCTGTTGTTCCACAGGTGCTCCCAAAGCAACCACTGCAGTGGTAGGTGGTGGCACAGGTGCCCTGGCAGAGGGTGAGAAATCTGGCTCAGAATAGAGGGAATGAGGCAGTGGGAATGTGTGCCAAGTTGAGATTCCTCTTCAGCCTTAGAAGAGCTATCAGTATGGGCTTGTACAGTCCCCTTCAAGATATTTCATAGATCTTCCCCTGATGTTCCCCTCAGTGAACCAACCAGTGACTATTACAAAAACTCTGGGGAGTGAACAGAGTTCTTTTATCAAGTGTCAAAAAGGTTTTTTGCTGAGAAGAAATCAGGCTTCTTGCATGGCTCAGCAAAGATTGCAGCAGCTTTGGAGTGTCTGTGGTGGAGACATCAGCACAGGGCAGCCAGCAGGCAGGAGCAGCTGTTTGATTAGTGACAACCTGTGCTAGACACCAAATTGCAGCAGAATGTAAATGGCATTTACAACCCTATGACTAATATGCTGAGCTGTCCCTATGGGTATGAATATTTCAGAGGTGACCCATGTTGGAGTTGAACAGTGGTTCAAAAGGAACACTAATATCTGAAATTCACTCTTATCACCTACTATTGGCTGTTGGGTGAACAGCCCTCCCCCTGCAAGCTCAAATCCAAAGATCATCTGAGGACATTATTCCTATGGCACTCCTCTCTTGAGATGCTCATTTCCACTTCCTCCTCTGCACGTGAGTAAATAGTTTGAAGGAATCACATTCCCTTCTGTTAAGTCTGCTCTGTGTGATAAATACCAATTAGTAGCAACAGCTAAGAATTACAACTTCTGTCTCTACCAGGGAATAGTTGGAATTAGGCAAGAGAAAGTGACGATGGAAACCATAACAGAGTGTTAAACGCTGTTCACTCTTGCAGAGCTCTCTGCAGTTCCAGCTCTGCTGGCATGAGGTGTTACTGAGAAAGAGCACGTGTTGCTTCACCTGGGGGGCAAACGAAGGGCAAACGAAGCTAACTGTGAGGCAGAGGTGATATTCCCTGTTTCTCCTCCTGTGGAAAAATAGATCTGGAAAGTTATGACAGTAACACCCTCAGTTCTCAGAGCTTAGTTTGTAATAGGGCACTATTTATCAGCCAAGTAACAGATTGGGGCCACATTTGCATAAGAAAGATCAACGCTGCTGTAAATTACACCTTACTCTCTGCAATACCATAATTATACACTTTATGGTCTGTAAACATCATGTTTAAAGACAACTGAGCCCAAGCACATACTAACCTATGTGTATCTTCACCTTACCCATGGAAGCAAAGCCTGTAACTGGTTTGAGAGCATTGTGTGGAAACAGAGTTGGAGTAATTTTTAGACTTAGTAGGACAGCATGAAAAGTGGACCGCTGGTTTTTTGCCAAATTCAGCGGAACCCTTATTGCTTTTAACAAATACACCTTTGACCCATTCAGTTGCACTGGCAGTATCTATTTTGTGCTCCAACCATGAGTTAGTGAATTATAAAAAGTACTTATCTTTAGGGTGTTGGTGGCTTTTTTATTCTAGGTACAACGATGAAAAACTTACCTGGAGAGATTTATTCCACGTGCTTAACTGAGTAACAGCATGCACATGCACACAGGGAACGCTGCCAGCACTAACAGTGACATGGTACTGGCTTCACATGACTTGTCTGGGAGGGGACAGGCAGCTCCTGCTTGGAAACACCCCCCGTTGCCCTTGCCTAAACCCTCATAAGTTTCGACAGCAGTAGTGAAAAGTGAGGAGTTGAACTCTGGGCTCTGAATAGACACAAAGGATCTCTCCTAGGCTACCATCAGCAGGAGGTGAGCAAAGAGCGGGCAGCCAGAGTTCAAGGGTGTAGTAGCTTGAAAAGATATGATAGAGACTTTGAGGAAGTCATTAAAAGGCAACCTTGTGTCTGTGTGAAGTCCACTGTCAGCTTTTCTAGGAACGGAGGTTCCCCCTAAAACCGTGCAGTGCTTGGTAGGACATCAAACACCACGTCTGCTCCTGGGTGGCTGATATGCAACTGTTCAGGTGACCAGGTGAGTGGTCCTGTGTCTTTTGTTCTATATATTCTGTGTTTTCATGGATAGTCACAGCCTTTGTTCTCTCAGGATTGGGTTTCCACTGTCTGTGCTGTATAAAGGTTGATTTCAGTGAAGTAAGATCCACACCAGAAGCTTCAGGCAGGAAGGCAAAGAGGAACCCCAAGGAGCAGGGGTGGGCAGCCAGTCCATCACAGCACATCAGCTGTTCTGAGCAGGTCTGCCCTGCAGGTCTGTGCCTGCTGCCAGAGGGATGCAGTGCATATTTCTGCCTTCTGTGGTGCAGGACAGGAAAAAAGGGCACCTGTGCTGCCTCAGCTTGGGGCTGTCTGGCCACCAGAAATACAAGAGAACAGCAGGCATAGGGCATAAATAACAATTCACATGTTAAAAAAAAAAAAAAAAAAAGTAAGAAATACAGCAGTTTTTTCAGTTTATACTCAGATTATATTGAGCATTTTAAAACATGACTTAGACAAACTAGCTTTTTTTGGTACCAGAAGTGGAAAATTCAGTGAAAATAAGATCTATGATTTGATGAACAGTTGTTGGGCAAATTAAGATATACATGGAAATAATAAAATAAAACAATGTATTGGAATTATTGTTTGACTAGTGTATGTTTCCCCTTTAATACCAAGAGACTGATTGGAAAAGCAATTACATTTATTCTAGGGTTGAGAATTTGCTTCAGATCAAATTTTGTGTTAACTAATTTGAAATAACTGGAAAGGAACTTTTTTTTAAGCGGTACTAGTATTAGGAAATAGCTGCAGACAGCTGAGAGCTTCAGTGGCTCATTTGGGGCTGTAAAATATGCCAACATGAGGGCAGTGCCAAGCAGCTGAATGGCTTTTTTGTTTGCTGAAACAGCCATGGTTACATGAATGGTTTTTTAATGTATTTGGTGTAATCTGAATCAGGAGAGACATTACACAATAAAAAAAAGAGTAGGTAATGAGATGTTGGGGGAAACCTACTCTATTCAAATTTTTCTGGGTTTAATGTAAATAATGTAAAATTTTATCCTGAAAAGTGGCTTAATAAAGGCAGTGTTCTGGAACAGAGGGTAAGCAGACATGGCAGTTCTGCTTTGAACTGGAAATCTTTGCCCAAGCCAGCTTTCTGTCATAAATTGATTATTTTAAAAGAGTACTAGAAATGTGATTGTAATTTTAAGTCTCCTAAATACACAGAATGTGTGACTCAATCAAGTAATAGCTCCTTCTTCTAAAAACTCAAAGCAGAGTCACATTTTCTACAGTGCTCAGCTCTGAAGCTCTTCACATGCAAAAGTTCAGCAGGTTTGAGCCAGCACTGCTGGATGGAGGAACCTCTGGAGCATCAGCCTGCCAGCTCAGTGAGGTTCCCCTTTCACATCTGCCTCTCCTAATCTAATGTTGTCTGCTACAAAGTCATCAGAGCAGAATAATCTCTTTGACCACAGAAAACTATGGCCAGCACTATTTACTTTACTGTCCCAACAGAATAATTGGATATTGCTGTTTTCAGCTCCCTACTGGGTGGTTGTAAAGATAGGGATGTGCACAGCCTAAGAACAAATATTAGGAGTTATAACCAAAAAAATCCCAAGTGGCAAAAAAATTACAGTGAAGGTTGTCAAGTACTGGAACTGATTTCCCAGAGAAGCTGTGAAATCTCCCTCTGCACAGACATTCAACTGTTCAAGGCTCCAAACATCCTGTTAAGAAAGCTGGGATGGAGCAAAGCCTCAAAGGAATGGATTATTCAAGGCTGACATATTTCAAGGTGTTGTAGTGTTTTCTTGGAGGCAGTGGGAACACCTGCCCTGAGAGGACCTGTGTGACAAGATGGACACGTAGTTACGTAACAGACGGGATTAGAAGGTCTTTTAAAAATTAAGATCCATTTAAATTTGGCCTGTGGCATGTTATTTATGCTGTTCTCTTCAGGCTAGCAGGGTGTTTTTGGTTCTTTCTTATGGGTATTCTTCATCAGATAGATTAGAGTTCAACTGGATTTTATCAATAAGGATGTGGCTGGCAAACAATATATGAGAGGAAAAGAAAATCCCAGACACAGACTGGCTGTGGTAGCTCACAAAGTGCAGTAGTGAGGAGTTCTGTCTGGGGAAGGACAAAAAGCCCTGGGACACTGCAGGTTCCCCAACACATTCTCATTTTAAGCAATAGCACCTTAGGGCACCACTTACACTACATCTTTTTGGCCAAGGGAGACAAAGTGAACTTGGATTTTGTTTCTTTTTTAAGACTGCTACCAAAACTTAGCATTTCCCATAGGAGTACATCCAACCCTAGTGTTGAAATACAGAGTTCAGACTTGGCCTCAGGGTTTCAAATTTCAAATCCCTTTTTGCCTTATTTTTCTTTTTTCCTTCTCAGAAGTGTCAAACATCAGTTTCTTCCACTAAGGTGTGTGGTGTACTGGACTGCCCTTGCTCTTGTTTTTGAGTAAGCAGGAAGAAGGTGTCTAATTTTTATGTCTCATGCCCTTTGACCAGCATACTAATATGTAATGTAACAGAGCTGGGAACATCTGTAAATAAACAGAGTGGCATTCGTAAGAACATACCCAGAAGGCTATAATTTCAAATCTAAACCTCTTGACTAATACAGGATTTCTTTTTGACAGTTTGTTCCTCCTTTCTGAAACACTACAAGAAGAGTACTCCCAAGAGGCTTTCCTCTATCATCAAGGTAATAGAATATCGTTTTCCTAATGAGTAATTTTCCAACTGTTTGTACCCTAGACAGGGACCTTTGAACCTTCTCTGTGCTTGCCTTTGTACTTTAGGAAACAGTTTGCCTGTGCTTTCCTACTCTGCTGAGTAGGAAAGGCAGAATGGATTAAATTCTGCAATCCTCAGTAATCTGGCTGTCATATAATTAGAAATTGTGAGTTTGTTCTTAAAGACCATGTGAAACAAAGAAAACGTTAAGGAATGTTTTGTTAACTTTTGGTAATTACATCTGATGATAAGACTGTAGAAATATAAAAATAGCTATGCAGTAATCCCTGCATAGAACATGCCTGAAATACAGAACCCTTCATGGCCATGGCCAGCAGTGAAGCCCCAGCAGCTACTCAAGCAGGACAGGAGACAGAGAGTAAATATTTTACCCTTTCATCACTGAACTGCAAGTGGAGGGGATTTGCTGTTGTCAGCATCATATTCTGCCACTCTCCAGCTGGACAAGGTTCACTTACTTAGATCACCTTTATTTCAGATGGAAACAGACTCTGGATATTCCTCCACTGCTGAGCTGCAGAAGCAGGTAAAGGCTCAGGCTCTTCGTTTAAAGGAAGCGTCATGCAGGTGCTTTGGAAGGCTGAATGGGTTGAATCACCTTCTAAGAGAAGTGACAGACACATCCTCATTCCGAACATTTTAGCATAATTAGGAGCTCATCTCTTATCACTAAAGCAACACTTCCCCAGCATTTTTCACATTTTTCACTTCCAGTGGACTGCAGCTACAGCAGCAAGTAGGGGAGCACCTGTTACCTTTGCCTTTGTGGCAAGGACCCACCACAGTCCCCCATAACCAGAAGCTGTGCCACCTCACTGGGCCTGCTCCTCAGAGTGGTCCTCCTAAAATCTGATTGCCAGCTGATGTGCCCCATCTCTTTACCTTACCAGCAGCAAACCTGTTCTGCACTTAAGGATTTTGCCAACTTCTACAACCACTTTAAGAGCAAGAATTCAGGCAATCCATGAATTAGTTTGGAAGCTATTGTGCTGTAGCTGTTGGGATAAGGAGAAGCAGGGTATTAAGCACTTGGACTTGATGAACAAGTTTTTTTTCTTTCTATGTAAACTTCTCTACTTCTACGTCTCATGTAATTATATTGTGTGGGATTCATGTAATCACTTCATCACATGCTATAAAAATGCAGCCTCAAAACAAGACAGTTTCTAACCAAAGGGCTGTTAAAATAGCTGAAGTGCTGAACTTTAGCTCCTCTCTGTCCTCTCTCAAAGCAGGACATGCAGTGCCTGGGAGTATTAGGAGTTACTAAGGTTTTAAACTCTTGAGCTGGAGGATGTTGAAACCTTATTTGGACTAACTGGAAATTCTGACACTTGTAAGACAGAATTTGTGTTCAGTATACTCTTCATCCAGGAGAAAAAGGATTTATAGAATATGAGTGTTAAAAAGCTCCAAGCTTTCTCTAGCTTTTGTAATCTCTTTTTTCTAAAGAATATGTAAGTGATGGTCCAGGGTCTAAAGATTAAGAAAGTCTTACATCAGCATACACGGGGCATAACATGGTTACAACTGGAACTATGAAACTGCTAAGAGAGCAGATCTCTGATCCAGGATCCAGCAGGCACTATCTGATGCTGGAGAGGCTTTTGCCAGCCTGGCATTTGCACTTCAGTACCCCCAGTGATAACAGTGGCAGCTGCTTGCACTGCTCTCACATAAACCCATAGGGTTCACAAATATCAAACTGGAGGACAAGAGTCCTGCTAGTTTCTTCCTCCCTATCTGCTTTTTCAATTAAAAAAAAAAAAAAAAAAAAGAAGGAAGTGACAGGAGGAAATGGTTGATTGTTTTAATAGTGAATGTTTCAGTGCTAATGAGCAAAGTTCTGTCCTAGGACAAATAAATATTGCATATAAGTCCTGGGCCACTTTTAATGTTCTGTAGCTGTTACAGAATCTAAAAGCCATGTAAAGAGGATTCCTTTATATTGGATTACCCTAAACCACCTGCATTTGGCATTTCTCAGAGCTGCCTCTCTTGTTTGTCCTCTCTGACAGGAGATGAGCAGGACAGCAGCTATGAATCACACACACTGTGTTCACTCCAGTCTGTTTGTGCACCACAGCATCACAGTTAAAAAACAGGAAGGACAGAGGAATGAAGAAGACAATAGCTGGTTGTCAAACTATTGCATTGATTTTTTAAAAAAACATTTACATTGCAGATAGATATAATTCATATTCACTCATGAAAACCAAATTAATTGTACTCCAGAACCAATTCCAACTTGGACTACTCTAAAAGACAGATTGTTAATCATAACTTTGTTGTATATTTGCTAAGCAGCTTAGTTTTGAATATTTAAATATTCAAATGTATTGAATACTGCATTTTGAATATACTTTTTCTGTTAACCAGGTCATCTGAGCACAGCAGTTCTTGACTGCTGTGGGGAGAAAACATTGAATCCTGGGAGGGAGAAAATACTGAGTGAGGGAGGTGCTGAGATGGAGCACCATTCCTCATTGCTCAGTGTTCCTTTCCCACTGCTCTGAGTTATCCAGAAGCCCCTGGAGTTATAGCCCTCCAGGTACTGAGCAGCATGCCAAATAAAAACAAGGAGAGAAAAAAATCAGTGGTCCTTTCTCTCCCTTTGGTTATTCCAGAGAAATTCCACATCAGTCACTCACCAGTCTCTGTAGGCATGACAGATGGATGATTACACCAATATCTCACAACAGCTTTGTTACTGTGTTCTTCAGAGTATGTGTGAAACAAAACAGGCCATCACAGGACTGCCTTCATCATTTCAAATACCAAAAATGCCAGGGTAGGACACAGCAGCACGTGCTTACTCTTGTTGCCTCTCACAGGGAAAGAAGCTCTCGGATGCCTTGAGGATCAGTGCCTACGTCTTCAGCACAGGCCTGCTCATGTTCACTGCCTTAGTGAACTCTGTTTCTTGGTAAGAATGTTCAGATAAAGCAGCTTGAGGAGAAACTTCTCCGTGGAAAGGGGGAAAAGTGGATGAATTGGTGGGCAACCAAGCATTGTTATTCCCACAGGTTTATGCAGAATATAACTTTAGGCAATTTCTGGCAAACAGCATGGTTGGAGTTCTACGACCATGTAGAGGGAGATGAGTGGACAATCTTCCTCACAGGTGAGTTTTAACAATGCTTCTCAGGAGAAACCATCCATGTATTACATATAAAAGAGAGACATGGACAAGTTTCCCAAACCCACTAATCCTCCCCACTGGCAAGCACTGGCTTGGAAGGTACCCACAGCTGATGTGGTGCAATTGTTCTGCTTTTGGATGGGGTCACCATCAGAACCCTGTACAGACTAAAAATCTGATCTTTTTCCTGCTACTGAAGTGGCTTCCCTGTGAAGACATTTTGCTCCTATGAGAACTGAATGACTCAGTAAAACTAATTACTAAAAATGTAAGTAAAATTAGTGAATTCTACTCTTGCTGTAGTACTTACAAAACTCTTTTCTGTGATTAGCACTGGTGAACAGAGCTGGAAGGGACAATGCAAGGTTCAAGGTCAACTCAACCTTATCCTACTTGGATTTAAAAGCAAGAGACCTCCCAGCTACCTAGAAAAGCCTTTTCTTAGCTTCAGTTATGTCAAGTTTCAACCTCTGAGACTTTTGTCTGCTCTAACCTCCTTCCCATTCTTTAATCTTACCTGGATGTCAGAACTTACCCATATTCCATTTTAAAGCATCTTGGGGCAGGGGACACACACTTGGCTCATCTGAATCCCAGCAAGGTCCTCTGGGTACTATGCCAGTGTATTTTGTTTCTGATTTAGCCATAGTTCCCAATTCATTCACACATCTCTGCCCTTTCCTCATGCCACAGGGGCTGCATTGGTGCCTGCACTTGCTTTCTGGGGCTTCAATGGAATCCTTCTGGTGGCTGATATAACAGGAAAGCCAACTTTCATTACTCGCTATCGCATTCAGCTGGGCAAGAATGATCCTGTAAGTACTTCTCACTCTGCCTTTTCTGCTGGCTAAACACCTCCTGCAGTCTCTTAGGCCAGGAATGGGGAGAAGAACCTGTTATTCTTTTCTCTTGCAACCAGGTAGGATTCCAGGAGGATCAAGCCAAGTCTTGTATACCCACTGTAGGAAGGAAGGCAGATCCTGTTATGAGGCTACTGATCAGATCTGCATTGACTGCTAAAGAGCTGATCCCAAAACTAACTGCCTACAAATCTTAAAGCTTTTCATCCTTTCAACTAAAACTGCATTGCTTCTTAGCCTCAAGCCCTGACTTCTCTTTTGCAGGTGGACAAAAAGAAACTGAGCAAAGCCATCTACACAGCGCTGGGTAATCAGTTCTTTGTCTCCTTTCCCATGCTTGTGCCCATGTTCTATGTCATGAAATGGTGGGAGAACACCTTCAGCAAGGAATTACCAACCTTCCAGTGGTTTCTTGTGGAGCTAAGCATTTTTACTGTAATAGAGGAAATTCTCTTCTATTATACACACAGGTGAGCTGAGCACAGGAACAGGACTCTTGATTTTCCTCCTTTAAGCTTATACTCATATCCTGCAACAGCAATAATCCTCATCCCTCTGTTCCACCAATCTTGTATTTATATGGGAAATCCTACAGGTCCTGAAATCCACCCTCACAACATGAGGCCCTGGTGCTGCCAGTAACTGTAGTAAACAAGAATGGGTAGAATTTTAAAGGTGGAACAGCTTAAAAGCTAAGGAAGAAACAAACCAGGCAGTTTTGCACAGAAGCTGTAACCCAGCATTCTTTGAAAAGATCAAGACTGACTATCCAGAAAGGCAAAAATCTCAAGGGTCAGTGACTGATCACTGTTCCCTTGTACAGCACCTACAAATCAGGGCCTGACTCCCAGCACTGCAGGATTTTCAAACACTGACACCAACATTAGAAGACAGAACTAAAGCAAGGAAGACAAAAGAAGCAGAAATAAGCACAGTACTCTCAGATATCTGTAGGTTTCCCTTTAGGACAAATGCACCCAAGAATTGTAAATGCCATTTTTTACGAAGGACCCATAGAACTGAAAATTATGATTCAACAGTTGCCTGTAGAAAAATTCAAAACAGTGAAAACATAAAGTGAGTCTTCCCCTAAGTAGTACTCCCAGATGTGAGTAAATAAGTAATTCAGGGACTGATTTATGGGATTTATCTGGACTGAGTTTAACATCAGCCAGCAGACACATGAATTGAATAAAGGCTCAATACAAAGAGCAAAGGAAGCAAGGAACACTACATGCTTATTGCCAGCTGCCCTGAAATCTTTATGTTAGAGGAGACACAAGCCAAGTCCCCTGCAGAAATTCTGTCTTGTGTTACTTCTTTTTTGCAGAGCTCAAACCCTGCCTTTCTCTGTTTACCCAGGCTTGGACACCATCCCTTGCTGTATAAGCACATTCACAAGAAGCACCACGAGTGGACAGCCCCCATTGGTGTGGTCTCCATTTATGCTCACCCAATAGAACACATAGTAAGTGGATTCTCCCATGGTCCTCTCCAGTTGCTGTGTGGAGTGTGATTTCCATGGGATGAGCTGGAATGGTAAGAGAAGAGAAGCAAATATTCCCTTAGAGGCTTCTTCCTTAGGGAGAGGAAGCTGAGCTGCAGTGCCAAGAAGCTTGGCTCTAGGAGGGTTGCAGTAATTGTTTATCCTGGACTCCAGTAGCTTTCAGAGCACAGATCCAAGGGCCTCCAGGAGATAAGGAACTGGGCTTCCCATGAGCCCCAAGAGGACTGGGAACACAGAGCTTTCAGCAAGAGAGATGACACACAGCCTGAATGATTGTGTGGACTTGGAAATCTGTCAGGATTTTTGTGGTGGTTGCTGGGATCAGTGTTTGCAGGGAGTGTACTCCAACACTCCTCCAGCTGAGATTTTTCAGGAAAACACATCCCACCTTCAAAAGATTTCACTTAAAAATTCTGTCTCCTGTTTCCAATAGTCCTGTGCTGCAGCACCAGCTCCCAGGGTCTCCCCAGCTGAGAGGCTTTGGACAGCACAATGATAGAGGAGCCCAGCTGAGTTGTGCTGGTGCACACAGCTGGGTCTGGGCAGCCAGAAACATTTGTGCCAGGGGCAGGACACAGTGAAGTGATGCAGCTGGGTTTGTCACATTGCTGTGTGTGTCTGCAGGCCATGCCCTTTCACAGTCAGGTTTCCCAAGAGCAGCTTCAGCATTATTCCAAGGTGAAGCTGAAATTCACACCTCAGACTCCAGGGTGATTTACTGGAATCTTGCTGTCCTCACCCAGGGTTGGTGTCATGTCTAACTTCTACTGCAGGCTGAGGGAGCTTGGGCTATGACAGTGGTTGAACTCTCTTATCTCTATTATTACTTTTTGGATGATTATGTAACTTTAGTAAGATGTTTGCAGAGGGATCTTCCCTTTACACTGCACAAAACAACCAGTGTGATGGCTCACCAGGTGACAATTCAGCTTCTAGAGAGTCTGTTTGTTGTGGACCCACTTATGAGGTAGTTTCTTCTCATTTCCAGGTCTCCAACACTCTGCCTGTCATGACTGGCCCGATGATCATGGGATCTCATATTGTTTCAATCTCAGCATGGTTCTCCATTGCTCTTGTAACAACAAGCATTTCTCACTGTGGCTACCACCTGCCTCTCCTGCCATCTCCAGAGTTCCACGACTTCCACCACCTCAAGTGAGTGTGGGCACTGCTCAGCTTCCCCTTCTCCAGCCTCTGCTCCCTGTGCCCTGGCACCACGGACAAGGGAAAGCTCCTTTCTGAGGGCCAAGTGGGTTTGCCTAAATCCTGCACCAGCACAGCAGCTCTCCAGTTCACCTGAGAGCAGGCTGAGTGCTGCCAGGTCTTAGAGCAGTTAAACAGGGATTTCAAGGGATTCCAGCCCTGTTAAGGACAGTTCTCTGTAAGGTTTTCTCTAGAAATTCAGAATACACTTCATGTGACCTAAAGACAGAGCAAGGGCAAGTCACACAGGTGAAGTAAACCAGCCTGCCTGTCAGTCCCTCTCCCCTACACTGGGATTAGTAACACTGATCAGATTACACTTTGCCCAGACAATCACCAGTAACCCTTCCTGACAGATTCTCTGCCTCCTGTGCTGCAGAGAGAGCAGTTGCAGCAGACTGACTGTTCAAGGATACCTGAGCAGTGGAGAAACATTCCCATCTCCCAATGGGCACTACATTCAGACATACTCCCCAGAAATGTCTGCCCCTGCTGCAGAACCAGCCAGGGGACAGTTCAGTCACCACATGCCAGGGCACAGAGCCAACACTCTGTGCCAGCTGGAAGCACATCTGCTCCACATGCCAGGACAGCCAGGTCTTGAGAGCACATGGGGAATGGTAACCTGGCTGTCCAATGCTCCCACAGCTCTGAGCTGCCCAGGAAAAACAGCTGTTGCTCAGTGCCACCATTTCTGGGCAATGATGATGCCAGAGAGAAGCTGCACAAGGTTCCCCCCAGGCTTGAACAGAGCTGCCAGGGAGACTGATGCAGGGGCAGAAATCTCATGGACAGATTCTCAGGGCTCAGAAAGGAATGGAAAGAGGAAGGGCAAGGTAACCTCAGTAACTTACAGTGATGTTTATCTCTGGTTCTCAGGTTCAACCAGTGCTATGGAGTGCTGGGAGTGCTGGATTTTCTGCATGGCACAGACAAAATGTTCAGACAAACCAAAGCCTTTGAGAGACACAAGGTCCTGCTGGGCCTCACGCCGCTCTCTGAAAGCATCCCCGAGCCACCCAAGAAAGATGAGTGAAGCAGCCCAGCAGCTCTTGCCCAGCCTGGTGACAGCAGAGTCAGAGACAATGATTTATGCCAAATAGTATTTTAATCAGGAAACAAGTTCTTGTCCACACATAACAAAACGTGAAGCTGAACTTAAATATGCTGCTTGAAACGACTGCACTTTTGCTGCCATTGTTTATCTAAACCATTCACAAAAAAAAACTGCTCTTGAAATCCATTTTTAAAATTTAATGGTTTTTCTCTGTTACTTCTACTGTGCCTTAGTGCCAGCTGCCTGTGTATGAGCCAGGTGTGTTCTGGGCCACATGGCTCAGGGTTCTCATTACTAAGGTTTTAGCACCAGACTCCACAGGTGAGGATTTGGCCTCTCTTGTCAGCACTCTACAGAAACATCAGTCACTCCATCTATGTGTGATACAATCAAAACCAGTTTTTGTGACTCAGAGCACCTGGGACACAGGATGCAAACCCCATGGAAAATCACTGGGGCCACAGCTTTAGAAACACTCCCCTGCACATGCAACAAGGCCTGACCTCCTGTGAGCAGTTGCTATGCATGGGAGGTGAGTACAGGGCTGAACTGGGGCTGCCACAGCCTCATCTCTGCTCCACACACAGCTGCAGACAAAGGGAGCTTCCCCCCATGGGACATGGAAGCAGAGCTGGGAGCTGATGTGCTTCACGGCATCACCTCCTCCTGCTGAGCCTTCCCTCACTCCAAGACACAGCCAAAACTGATAAAACTAGAGATTTTCCAAGGAAAGCAGAGTCCCTGCTGTCCTGAGCTGTGTGGAGATTAAGGAACCCCTCCAAGCAAGCAGCCCCCAGAACAATATGCACATTCCCAAGTACCCACAGACCACCTGAGCCATACTGTGAATTCTCTCAAGGATCTTCCTTAGTCTCTGTCTTGCCTGGAGGCCTGGAACAAAACCATCACATTTCTCCCCAGTGCTAGAGCAGCCCCTCAGGAACAGGGACACAGCGTTGGCCTGTGCTGCACTGACCCTTGGTCAGCCCAGCTCGACCTGTGGAACCAAAGTCACTTCCCCTGCTCCTCTCCAGTCCTTCCCAACTGCACCAGCATGAAGCCAGCCCAGTCACCCACCTGCAGTTCCCTGGAGAGGGCCAGTCAGGACAGAAAACCCAGGCACCACTGTCTTTTGAACTTTTTATTTTTATACATTTTTTTTGTATTAAAAAGGAAAAAGCATAATTACCACAAATTACAAAGGACTAAAGCATTACTAGAATAATGAATCACATCAGCCTAGAAAGCAGATACTCTGAATAATATTAATGTTATAATACAAGCTCTCATTCAAGTATTTTACATATTTCTCTTTTCCTTTTATACGTGATGATGATCCTAGCACATGGGTCAAAGATTATGTACTATCAACAGAGATGGATCATGTACAGCGGGCCGTATTAACAAGATTTTCCTCCCAAGTGATACATGGTCTGTGATGAGTCATTTTAAGTTTCTCTCTACTATAAATGCAGCTGAAGAAGGTTGCACACACTCTCTAGTTTTGGGAAACAGAAGGCTGAGGTTGGACACACAGGGTTTGAGAAGGGCCAGCACATCGAACCATCACCCCTTTAGCTCCAGGCGAGCAAGCAAAGGCTGCACTCGCTGGGATGCAGCCCAGGGGGTGTCTCTGAGCCACAGATCCAAAGGTTTCCAACCCCAGTGGGACCAGGACAGGCTGGGGCGGGGGAAGATGGGGAGCAGGGCTGCACCAGGGAGGCTTGAGGGCCCAAGTCGTGCCAAGCACCCCCTCCCATGAGGGGCACCACTGGCACAAGCCACGCTGGTGCAGGGCTGACACCTGGGGAGAGAGCAGGACAGTGGGGAGCTGGAGGGACCCCAGCACGCTCCAGCTGGCACCCAGGGCCCTCCCTGCTCCTCTGGAGCTTCCCACCAAGGGGATGTGCTTGTCACAGATACATCGGTCCTATGTTCAAGTGTCTGCAGAAAGTGAAACTGTAAACTACTCCTGGAAATGCTGCCCTCCAGCCACCCGCTCCACGCCACCGAGATGAGTATTTGCTTAGAAAAAGAAAAATGAAAGAAATTGTTTTATCTGTTACCTGTATTGGAAACTTTAAAAAAAGTCAGTGAGGCATTTAACATCAAGTGTAGCAACCCTCTCAAGAAGAGCCCAGCATCCATTTCAAACAGTGACAAGTGACAAAACCAGCCTCCGAGGAGACAGGAGACAATAAGCATTGCAAACACAGCTTGCTACATTTACAGTTTTCCTTTTTTTTTTTTTTTTTTTTTCCTTTTGATAAAGTAACTGGAAAGGCATTAACAGCTAGAAGGCCCCCTCTGCACTGCCATGTGGAACGTGGCAGGACTCTGAGGTTAAACACATCAGTTTGTTACAGTACAACGACCAGTCCCGAGCAGGTGCCGAAACTCGAGGGACCCCAAGGGCTACAGTGAGAAGGTGCCATCAGGGATGCCAGGGGGCAGCAGAAGAGATGGACAGGCAAAACCAGAGCAGCAGCAGCATCATTACTTTTTAATTTTTTTTTTCCCCAAATGAGCATGGCAAAGCAACAAAGCCTCCTCAAAAACATCTTCCACCCCCACTGACCCCACACCACAGCTCTGTATCTGTTGCAGCCACCTGCATTCTAAAGACAAGTTAACCTCAGCAGGGAGCCAGCCCTAAGCTCCAGCAGCCTGGGACCTCCTGAGACCAGGGGCAGGATGAGGAATGCTCCCTTGACTCAGCCTCCCTCAGCCTTTCCAGAAGCAGCTGGGGCTCCCCCCAGGCTCTGCCAGTGGCTGGACACCAGCACCAGGCAGCCCTCACGGGCTGTGGGACGATCAGCGCTCACAGGAGCGGTGTGCAACCACTCAGTCCTCTGAAATTCAAAAAAGCACAACACGTGGTGGAGGTAAAGCACCCAAACCAAAATCAACATCTAACTCCCTCCTCTGCAGAAGGGCAAGAGCTTCCTCAAATGCAAACCCTCTCTGGACAGCTGTCCCTTTATCCAGCGGGGACATGAGCCTTGCTGCAGCCCCTCCTGACCCAGCCGGACACAGAGCACGCACCTGGGGAGCTCCCTGCCCTCTGCCAGCACCCACAGCAGGAGGGAAGGGCTCTGTGTTCCCTGCCCTGGAGGAAGACAGGTGTGAGCAAGCAGCAGCAGCAGCTGCCTCAGGCTGGCACATCCATCTTTGCTCTGTCCTGCCTACTGCTGTCCCACGGACAGCAAAACAAGGCACACGGTCCACAAACCTGGTGGGCACTGGGACCGCCGGGATTGCTCTTCTGACCCACCTTCCCCTGGGTGCACACACTGATGTGAGAATCCACTGACTTGGCAGAGGGGAAAGGGAAAACACTTCCATGCCAAGACTAGAGCCTCAGGATCAGAAATTAAAAATTACTTAAAATCAGTATTTTGGGAAATGTCCTACCTCTTCTAAAACCCAAGCAATTCCAGTCTGCTCTACAAGCAACAAATCCATAGCAGCAGCTCATCCCTCCCCATTTCCTATTAATTTGTTGCTGAAACGCAGACCATTGGCTCAAAGAGAGAACACACGCCAACAAAAGCACAGATACAGCAGCAAGGATCACCTGTGGCACATCCAGACCTGCCTCCACTTGCAAACAACCAGCAACACATCTACAATGTCCTTGATCGACTCTCCAGCCTCCTCCTTCCCAAATCAGGGACAAACCTCAGAGATCTGACTCCAGCTCACAGGAGGGGAAATCCAGAGATAACAGTCACGGCCGCAGCACTGTACAAGTGTTACCTTTGCCCATCTTGCCCAGTTCCCACCCCACAACCCCAGAGCACTGCTGCCAGAACGGAGATCCACGGCCTCGGATGGGCTCGCCTGCTGCAGTCAGGCCTGTGAGCGGTACCAGCTGCAGGGTGACGTGGCAGGGGTGGATGGACCAGGGCAGGATCACACCACCAGGAAACAGCCAAGCAGCAGCTCCCCAGCCTCCCAAACACAGCTGTGCTTTCGATTCTAGCAGCAGTTGGTGAAGCCACTCCACTTGGAGCAGCCCGCCTGCCCCCAGCAAGGCAGCAGCCTGGAGGCAGTGCCTCCTGGGAAGCGATGGCCTCAGCCAGGGCCCGACAGGCACCCACAGCCACTGCTGATGGACAGCTTGGCTGTGCTTCCCCTCTTGCTCCTGCTCTCAGTTCCTGGCTGCTCTCAACCCACCCACCCTGCAGCCACACAGGGACAGCCCTGGAGAGATGATGACTCCTCCCAGCTATGAGACACAGCTCTGGATCAGCTGGATCCCTTGGGAAAACACTGTTCAGTACCAGCTTGCGACTTAGCAGAGAGAGCAACACAACGAGCTGCACCTTTGGAGTAGTGCATCATATGCCCACTCCACACTGCACACAAGACCACAGCTCTGGAGCTCACAGGGATGGAGCCCCGGAGGCACAGCCAAGCCTGGTATCACAGGGACCCAGCAGAAGGAGCACAGTGGCAGCAAGGCAAGCAGGTCTGGGTGGAAAGGAACACAACCTTCCAGTGCTACCTCTGGAGATGCTCCAGAGGTACCACAGGACATGTCAGAGATCTCACACCTGACACACACCCCTCACAAAGGATCCAGCTGACAGCCTGGGGAGGCTTTGCCTGCCAAAGTCCACCTGGTGCTGGGTGTAAGGATCAATCAAGTAAATGCCACAGCAGCTCTGCAGTCACTCCCTGCCTCAGCTGAGTAAGGAGCTCACGGTGTCATCTCAGCCCTTGGAAATGCACAGGGACTGCGCCCTGAGTGGGAGACTCCATGCAGCTGCCTGCCACAACACAACACACAAGGAAACCCAGGCAAGAGCTCTTCTGTGCCAGGCATGTCTCCTGCTCACCCCTGCACAAGTCCCACCAGCAGCCCCCGAGCCAGTGACTGTTGTGGGACAGCTTTCCCAGGGCTGCCTCACCCCCTGTAAGGCCACAGCAGAAGCAGCCCTCACTCACAGACAGGCCCAGGCCCCCCAGCTGCTGTGACAATCTCCCTGCTCACTCCCCAGCCACGCTGGAAGCACAGACAGGAGCAGAGCCACCTCCTGCCGGGGAGGGCCGGGGTGCGAGCAAGGCCATGACAGAACAGTCGCTGTCGTGGGGACAAGGCTGCCACGGTACCAACAGAGCGGAGCTGCTGCGTGAGCAGAGTCCTGCATGGGACTGCCCTCAGCGCCTTCCCCAGCAGGCTCAGGCCTGGCAGGGAGGCTCCGTGATGGGGGAGGCATCCGAGCGAGCTGCGGGGTCGGAGGAAAGGCCGCAGGGAAGATCAGCTCGGCAGCAATGCCGTGAGGAGTCTCTGGGCCTGGGGGAGCCAAGAGCCCAGTGCACCCCAGGCTGCAGGAAGCCAACATGCCTCCCCGGTCCAGCTCCACCATAAGGCAACTTTTTTTTTTTTGTGTGTTTTTGGGGGTTTTTTTGTTTGTTTTTTTTTTCTTTTTTTTCTTCAATAATATTTCCAAGGAAGAAAGCAAAGAGAGATGTGTCTTTTCTTTTTTTAAAGTTTTTCTGTTGTTGTTTTAGAGGGGTTTGTAGGTTGGCTTTTTTTTTTTTTTTTTTTTTTGTTATGTCATTTTTTCCAAGGGAAAAGGAAGAGAAAAGCTCCTTCAGCAAAGTCCTGTCTTTGCAAGTGATGGACATTCCTGGGGCAGCGGGTGCACCGTCCACACAGGCTGGAGTCCAGGTGCCTGCCAGCCTCCCAACCAGCCATCCTCGCAGGAAGGAGTCAGAACGAGCCTATCCTTGGCAAAGGTCCTTTGGTTGACTTCCAAATTGTCCGTGACAGAAGGGAGAGGCGGACAGAGGGAGAGCCAGACCCTCGGGAAGGTGAAGACGTCGGGGAGAAGGGAGCGGGAGAACGAAGAGGGCGACGCTCCTGCGGCGGAGGTCGGCGTTGGAGAGGCAGCGCCGTCCAGGAACGGGCGATGGCAGCCGGGTCATGGAGATCAGAGGCTCCGCAGCATCGGCACACGCTGTGGCTTCGGCCCCCCACGGGGGAGCCTCGCTCCTCCGAGCTTCCTGAGCGGCTGCCCCGCCATCCCAGGGGGACACGCAGGGGATTCGTTGGGGCCACACAGAGCAGACTTGTTTTGGTAAATCCAGACGAACTTCTAACAATAATTTAAAACTTGATATATATATATAATAATAAAAAAAATCTCCCATTTCCAACCCAGCCAGAACACATTTTTTTGAAGAGACACTAAGACATGAGTGTGTGCACAGGAGGAGAGGGAAGGGAAAGGGTGGGTCTGCTGGGAGCGGGTCTGGCTCTGGTCAGGGTAGTAATAGCAAAATGGTGTTTTGGATGCAGATCGTCTTTGCTTTCCAGCCACAAGAGAAGAAAATCATGTGCGTTGAAGTTTCTCCCAAGCAGCCTATTCCTGGGAACCCACCTTCCAGCTCCCTTCCTGTCCCACCCCCTCATGTCTGCCCTTCTCCGAGCCATTCCCCACCAACCCAGCCCACCCCCCGGCAGGAAGCGGACGCTGCAGCCTCTCTACTTCCCCACTGTCTGCGACTCTGCAGCTGAGGGGGCAGGGGATTGCTGGCTCAGGTTTTTGGCATCCTCTTGTGCAGGCTGGCTGGGTGAGGCGTGGGCTTGGCTGGATGGGCACTGGCTGACCGTTTTGCTGGAAGACTGGGATGGGTAGCGCTTCCTGCCGTCTCCCCCTGACGTCGTAGGGTATCTCTTGTGTCCACCTTCCTCCCCCATGGGTGGCTGGAAGAGAAGCATCCCAGTATCAGCACAGCCTCCTCCAAATGCAGGTGCCCTCCCCTGGCATCAGGAAACAGCATTCCTGCAAGCCTCCAATTGCAACTTCTCTCCCTGGCCCACAAGGAACACACACATTCACCCCAAGCACTCAGCTCCCCTGTGCACGTTGCCTACTGCCACATTTGACAGAAAAACTGACTGACTTCCAAACTGACCACAATGGTGACAACTTGCTCATAATCACCTGCTTCCCACTCAGAGGCAGACTCCAGAAGTTTAGGAACCAGAGCTTCACACAATGCTGGCTCTACTTAAACCATCGATGTTCCATTTCCTCATCAGGGAGGACAGGCTGACCCAGCTCCCTTACCCCACCCTGAGTGTGTTTGCCATCTCCCACTCTCGGTTTGTTCCTGGCCTGGCTGCAATGACTGGGAGTGACAGTAGGTGTCACTGGCCCCCTCCTGCCACCACCTGGGGACCCCCAAATCCTCCATCCTCAGAGGGCTGTTTGCAGGCTCCATCAGTGTGCTGCAGGAATTGTGTCTACTCACATCTACTCGGAAGTCCTCGAGGCGCTTGAACTTGCTGAGGTATTCTTGCAGTTTGCTGTTAATGTCCAGATTTTTGGCTTTGGAATATTTTAAGAAGGCCCAGAACTTTTCCAGCCCATAGAGCTGCCCTGGAGGAAAAAAAACCCAAACCAATCCAAGATGTCAGCAGGACAAAAACCAAGTAAGACACTTCCTCCAGACCTCCCCATAAACCTCACTGTCCTGCTGGTGGGCACAGCCTAGGCAAGATGGAAAACCTGGAGGGAAGCAACCTACATCAGTCATGGGCACCCCTTGACTTAGGATGTCCCCAGGTTCAGATCACTTGGTGGTGACAAGGTTCAGCCACTTCAGGGCCTTAAGAAATCCCACAGGAAATGCTTTGGGAAAGCTGCAGCCTCCCACTGCTCTCCTCCAACCCCCAGCAATCTCCAGGATAGTGATACTCGACCCTCACTGGTGAAATGAGCAACAGAACATCCCAGTCCTCGACACACGACACTACACAGCTTCCTCAAAATGAGGGTAAGAGGCTCAGGAGCACCATGCTGAGCTCCATAACTGGCAAACCCAGGGAAAGCCAAAGGAGGCACCTACCAGCTTCATAATCCTTGATGGTCTCTTCTTGGAAGTCCTTAAATATGTCTGGCCGGAATTTCTTCTCCAGCCCATAGCTGTAGTATCTGAAAAGGCACTCCAGACCGTACCTGGGAAGGGAGCAGCACGTGCAGCTCAGACACTGGTGCACACAACACAGGGCAGCAGCAGGACACTGGGAACAACCACTGGGAACAACCTTAGAAAAGGCCACTCTGTCACTCCTCTCTTACCTGTATCCCTCCTTCCCATCCTCCACAGCCAGCTGCTTGAACTCCTCGTACATTTTCTTGTTGAAGTGATCTCGGAGGAAGAAGGACCAGAACCGGAAAAGCGTGTTCATCTCCTGGGACTGACCAATGCCCAGTCGTTTCCGCTCTGTTTGGGGAAGAGGGGAGGATTACAAAGCCAATCCTCTCCCAGGGACTCAGGGGCTCACGTGCAGCAGGGCCCTGGGGCACTGTGACGACACCCAGGCGCAGCACTGGACACCATGAGCGCAGCACATGCTCCCCACAAACACAGCAGGTGCCAGCAGGGCTGTCCTGCAAGACCCTGCCTGTGTCCCTCCCTGCCACCTTCCTGTCCCCAGCACGGCAGAGCAGGGACACCCCGTCCCTCCCCTCAGCGCAGGGCCCCTACCGTTAAGGCAGCGCCGCCGGTACTTGTGGTAGACGTGTTGTGTGAAGCCGTTCTCCTTGAGCAGCTCGTGTGAGGGATGCTGGAACTTGGGCAGGGACTGCGGGGTGCAGCCGTAGCTCCCGACAGCTGGGGTCCCCTCCGAGGGGCTGGAGCTGAGTGTGAGAGACTCCTGTCAGCATCCTTCCTTGGCTTCACCCAGGAGAGGGGGCTCACCCTCCACCCCATCTGTCTGTTGGTCCCACCCACACCCTGTCACTGTCCTGGGTTTGGGACCTGGGCCTCACCTTGCTAGCCTCCAAGGCTACAGATTTTCCCCAAGCCTTTCCGGGAAGGGCAGGTTTGATCCCTGTCCCTTCTGCAGTCACCTAACAGGAGACCTCCCCTGCAAGACCAGATGCTGCCTTTCCCCTTCCTTCCCACACTCCTTTCCCATCTGTGCCCCCTCCACGACGCTGCACGCCGGTCTGTGGTACCTGATGGAGGCAGTCCGGGGCCTGTGCTCCCTGGAGTCCATCACCCAGCCCACGTGGCACTCCATCGGAGGGTTCGAACTGTGCCTCGTCTTCCTCTTCCGCGGAGTCTGCAAGACACGGTGCATCACGCAGGTGTTCCCTTCCTCCTCGGGCCCCAGCTGGGAGCCCCAGCTCCTGTCCCCCAGCCCAGCCTGCTCCCACCTTGGCATCTATCGTCCTGCCCTCTTTCACCACTGGGTAGAAGCGGGGCGTCTGCGTGGGGTCCTTGAGCTGAGGCGTGCGCGGGGTGCGGGGGGTCCTGGCGTTGCGGTAGTTGGGCGATTCTGGGACGGTGGTGGGCAGAGAGCGGGCGATGCTGGAGGGCTCAGGGACTCCGAAGAGCTTGTTGGCCAAAGCGTCTGTGGGAACTGCAGGGAGAGAGCCCAGGCCCCTGTCAGGACGGGCTCCGGGCAGCAGAGCACCGCTGCCAGCAGGCAGATGGGAAGCAGCAGGGGCAGGGACACATCCCAGCCCTCCCACACAAGCAACCTGAAATCCAGTTTGGCCAGAAAGCCCAAATCCTAGCAGCAGATGCAAAGAGCTCCCCACAAGGGATCTGCTTCCTAGTGGTTAACAGCAGCAACAAATCCCTGTCCCCAAGGACACAGCCCTGGTGTCACACAGGCAAACAAGGTCTGGCAGGCAGTTGCCTTCCAAGTACTCAGAGAGGGTCCAAGAGGAAAGCCAAATCCCAGGAACTACATCTGAGTCTGCCGTGGTTTCCTCTCTCCACTGGGACACCCCTGCTTTTGGGCTCCTCTTCTAGAGCCCCACAGCACTCAGCCAGAAGAGCATCATTAATCTGGGAAAGAAGCAACTCAGAATGCTCTGTGAACTAATCCACCATACCTGTGACCCCAGCTCCCTCTCCCCAGCTGCTACCCAGCCTCCAAGAACTTCTCAGCATGAGAAGCCTGGACAAATTTAGTCCCATCCATTCATGCCCCATCTCTTACCTTGCTGGAACCTGGGGGGACCAGGAGGGACTTCCTGGTTTGGATCCACGGGGGGCTCTGGGGTCAGGGTGTCAAACTGCTCCCTGCTGATCATATTCACCTTCTTGAAGTTCTCCACCTCTTGCTGCATTGGAGGAGGAAGATGGTGAAGAAACCACTCACCCCAGCACAACCACAGCTCTGCTTGAGCAACAACACTGGGCCCCGAGGGCAGTCACAGGGCCTGGATGCCCAGAGGACACCTGCTGCACAGGGGCAGGAAGGGGAGATGCAGCAGACAGAACACTGGGCACTGCACAGGCCATGTCTGAACCACTGATGCTGCCAAGCTTTCAGGGATCCCACAAGGCAGCTTCACTAACCAGCACCTGCTGCTTTCAGGCTTTTACCAGCCAGGTCAGAGCCAGTGCAGTAAAGCTCAAGATGAGTTCAGTGACCCATTCTCGGCCAGGACCTCCCCCACCACCATCCTGTGTTCCAGGAGACCCCTCCCCACATCCTCACAGCCATATGGGCTGGCAGCAGGGCACAACACTCCCATGGATATGAAGGGTTCACACACTGTCCCTGTCACCCCAGAAAGCAGCAATGGGCCAGGTATCAAACTTGGAAGCACTGAGCCCAGCTGGGAGCTCCAGTAAGTCATCCCACCTCACAGCCATGATTTCTGTCACTGAATGAGTTTAGGCAAGTCCCCAGAAGTGACAGTCACCAAGCTGGGACTCAAACGTTTCAAAACAGCAGATGGGCTTTCTATAAAAAGCCCACATCTATGCAAACTGACACCAAAACGGAGAAGAGCACAGGCCAAGTGCAGCCCAGCCACCTATGAATCCATCCCAAACACATGCAGCCACCAACAGACTGTGCCACAAAGCACAGGGCACTAAGGGCAGTGCAGAGACACCCAGTTCCCCTCACAGATCTGGCACTGCCAGCCAAGATCCTGGCAGACAGCAGAACAATGGGCCCCACGTTCCAGGTCACCTCACTACAGGCACTCTGTTTACCTGGCTGTAGCCTCACATCTGGTTACAGCGCTGTTTATCCCTGCTATGGCCAAACAAGATGCTGGCAGCCAGGAATCCCAAACACTGCAAGAGGACTAATCCCAGCTTAACTCTACCCCACGAGTAGGCTGCAACCCTCTGCACTGCGCTTTTCACCCCAACCCAGCAGCCACCCTGCACACAGGCCCCCCAGAGCCCACACGGATCCCTCCCATCCTCCCAGCCGCTCTCACCTTGATCTGTGAATACTCTGGCTCAAACTGCTCTGTCCACAGGTCCTGCTCATAGTAGTAGAGCCCATCGTTGATGACCTTGGCCAGCTCGGAGCTCATCTTAGCCCTGGAGGTGTGGTTGCCGGTGCGGTCCCCGCCGGGGTGCCGCCGCAGGTACGGCGGGGTCTGCGTCACGATCAGGATCTTGTTCACGTCGCGGTCGTCGATCTCGTAATCCGAGTCCTCGTCCGACCAGTCGGTGAAGGTGTTCTTGCGCCCGTCCATCTGCTCCATCTCCTCATCGAAGAGGAAGTCGAGCTCCTCGGGTTCATCTTGGTCCTTTTGCTTCTGCTGCTGCGGCATCTTCGACTCCTCTGGTTTCTGCAGGTGGGGGACAAGGGTGGCACGGGGTAAAGACCACACAGGGACACAAGACCCGGCTCTTGATCCTTGTTTCTTTACCCCAGCCCGTGTGGGGAGAACGCTCCCTTTACACCACTGAGGAGCAGCTCCAAAGGGGCCCGGATGGAAACAGGGGAGACTGGGACATCACTCCCAACAGACCCTACTTGATCCAAGCCACCCCAAGCAGTGGGAGACTCCCAATCCAACAGCTCCTACATCACTTACCTTGGGCCTGGCTGGGGAAGGTCGGGGTCTCTTCTTCACTTCAATCCATGTCTCTGAATCCAGGTCTGGCAGACTTGTGGACAGGCCCTTGGGCATTGTCTTCAGGTTACTGACCTCCTCTGTTTTGGTGGGGACTGGGCTGGCAGGACGTGGGGAGCCTGGAGCAGACTCTGGAGCCAACAAGAGCCACAAACTGCTTTAGAGGGAGGGAGGGAACCCAGGGGGTGTAGTTACAAATTACCCAACTATTCTGGAAGCATGGCACAGCCTGCAGGACTAACAGGCCAAGGTTTACCAGCAGAGCCCACAAGTGACAGAGTGAGAATCTCCAGTTAGGGCATGATGCCAGGGTGGCCACAGAGCTTTGCAGGTACACAAAGCCCTAAAGCAGATGCCCTGCTGCTCTTTGGGAAACCTTCCCAAGAGTCTGGAGCCCGATCTTCTCCTATCAAAACTCTTATGACACCTATATCTTTCACATGGGCTCTCAGGCCCAGCCCTGGGCTCCTGCCAGTCCCCATGGGATAGGGTGACAAGAGCATGGGAAGTCCATGAAGGACAGAAGACCCTTCTGCAGCACTTGCTTGACAGCTCCACACCTGCTGCCCAGTTTGTGCCCAGTATCTGCTCACACAGTGAAGGAAGGCTGGATTCACAAGTGTCCTCTGCTCTGCCCAGCAGCTGTAGACTATTTCCAGGCAGGCCAAGAGACTTTCAGCAGGAGTGACTCTCTGAATCCCTTCTGCCCTAACAGAGGACAAGCCACACTCCAGCTCTCACACTACCCCACGTCTGGAGGCAGCAGCATTCTGGAGGTCCCAGGACAGAGCCCACACCAGCTCCCACCACCAAGCAGAAAGCCAATGGCAGAGCTCTGCCCTGGGAACTCTCCTGACTCTCAGGGTCTCAGTCATGCTGCAGTCCCAGCACTGCATCCCACACCTCCCTCCACATTCCCCCAGTGCTCACCTGTCTCTTTCTGGAAGCTCTGCCGGGGCACAAATTCAGGGCAATTGATGAACTGTGAAAAGTCTGTCTGTGTGTAGTCTGCCATAGGAGGGCCAGGCAGAGCCCATTTTTCTGGCTGCTCTTTTCTCCTGATCTTCTCATCCACAATTTCCACCACCTTGCTGTCCTTCAGAGCCTGGAACCAAGCAGTACTTGGTTAACTCAGGGCCTTGCTCTGGCATACTGAGGGGGTCAGCCCAAGCCATTCCTCCCTCGGAGGACTAATAGGAGGCAGGAGCGAGGCAGGGACAAGGGAAGGCTCCACTTGCACCCCATCCACGGTGAACAGGCATTACACAGGGGTGGTGAGAAGCTGAACAAGGAGGAGAGGTCAGCTCTCCTTGCCCTCACCTTGATGATGAGGCTGATGTCGGTGGTCAGCGCCTGCACGCGGTGGAAGCTGGCGATCAGCGTGATGGGCAGGAAGCCCTCAGAGTCCATCTTGCGGCGCAGGAAGAAGTCTCGCTCCAGGTTGTCCACGCTGAAGTAATATTCTCTGCATGGACAACGTGGCCATGAGAGGAAGCCCCAAACCACCATCCTCTGGGCATCCCCAAGGAAATAACCCTCCCAAGCACTGAGGGGAGCAAGCCTGGGGAGCCCAGATGTGGCTGGTGCTGAAAGCAAAGCACAGTCAACACCTCGGCTCTAACCCTTCCCATGGGATTGGCTGTCCCCACCACCCAACGAGGACAGGAGGTGGTGCTCACATCTGCCTCTTGATGTAGTCCTTGAGCAGCTCCTGATCCACGCTGTAGAGCTCAGCACTGCTGATGTTGTCGAAGTAGTAGGTGATGTTGCTGGCGTACTTCTGGGTGCGGGAGCCGTCCGAGCCCTCGAATTTCCGGTATCCGTACTGGTAGTCAAAGTGCCCTGGGGGACACCAGAAGGGTCAGCACAGAGCCCCTGGGATCTGCCAAACACGCTGCCAGATGGGACTGGACTCCTGCACAAATATTTCCCTCTTCCTGAGGACCCCCTGGAAGCCTGTGGTGGAGCACCCACATCCCTCATCCTCCTGCTCTCTGCCTCTGCCACAGAAATCAGGAACCCTCTCACCCAAGGGCATCTGGGCAGCCCAGCTGACACACGAAGGCCCTACACTGAAGCTGCATCAGTGTTAGCACAGACACTGCTCAGTCAAATGCCAAGGCAGATGCTCTTCCTCACCCAAGCCATAACTGCTGCTTGGCTCTAAAATGGCATAAAGCCTTAACAGACTATCAACATGCTTCAACTCCTGCTCACAGTGGTATTGCAAGGGGCAGATAACATGAAGAAGAGCTTGGCCCTGAGTAGCAGGAAGACATCTGCTTCTCTAAAAATACTAGTAAGAATTACTTCTTTGTTAACAGCAGCTCAACTTACCAGCTGGAATGACCTGCCACAATATTTCCCTGTATCCCTGGAGTGCTCTGCCCTCCCCAGCCTACTTTAGAGCCCCGGGTCTCTCAGGCACACAGACACAGAGCTCTGCACGCTGTGTCCCTCTCCCTGCAGTCCCAAGGGCACACACACAACGATCACCTCCTCTGCCTCGGCCACGGCCCCTGCCCCGGCCGCGGCCCCGGCCCCGGAAGGTTCCTCGCACGGCCGCTCCCTCGCTCTTCACGCTGGAGGTCTCATCGTGGTCCTGCCAGCTGCGCTCGTGCTTGTTGTCAGGGTGCCAGCCTGCAGCACACAGGGAAGGAGAGGCAGGAGGGGCGTTAGGTGTTAGCCAGCTGCACCCAGAGCCCTGTGAACGCAGGGGAGTTGCCCCCTGGGCACCAGGGCTTGCTCTGCCCGTGGCCAGGCCAGGAGCGTGCCCCCAGCCCGAGCCCCCACCTTTGAGCTCGCTGCGGTTGTTGGAGGGGTGCCTGTGCTGCTCGTTTTGCCGGTTGTTCCGAGAGGCAGTTTTGTCCCTAGGCACCTCTGACTTCATGTCTATCTGCAGAGGGACCCACTTGTGTTTGTTGCCTGCAAAAGGACAGGGTTTGGCTGTGACACATGTTCAGAGTGTCTGCTTCCTCCCATGCAGCCCCCTCTTGCCACACAGCCCCCACACATGGAGGAGAGAAAGCAGCAGGGCCTTTAGGACAGACCCTGTCCTCTGACACCCCTCCAGGCCTCACTGGATGCAGAAAAGCTCTGACCAGAACTCTGAGCCATGGAGGGACATGAGTTACAACTTGCCTGTGGCAACTGTCACAGCACTTGTCCTTCCTCTGCCCCTTCTGCCTGCCCAGGCTCAGGCCAGACTGAGCCCTCATGTCAACCACAGCTGCTACAATCCACAGCGGGGGCTGCTCTGTGCCACCATGGAGCACATGGGAAGGCAGGTTCCTGCCCTGCCCCTACTTGGGCCCTGCTCCACCTGCTCCCACCAAAATGACACCTGTAGCCTGCAAACACCTTTTCCCACAGCTGTCCCTGCACTGGGATCATGTCCTGCAGCAAGGCTCCTGGGGAAGGCAGAGGATGCTTCCACTGCCTGTGGGTTGGGAAGGGGGAGACAAGCTGAGCCTGGGAGACTGTCCCCACCAGCTCCTGCCTTACCTTTCTTCTTCTGGGCTGACTTCTGGTTGTCATCATCACCATTCTTCTCCTCCCCAGACTCATCGGATTTGGTTTTCAGGCTCTCTTTGCCATCACTCCCATCCCCCTTCTCCTGCTCTTTCATGTCTTTCTTGACAGGCAGCTTCCGAAGGGATGGTGCTTTGTGAGGCTGCTGGGGACACACCAGAGCAGGAAAGATGTGAGAGGTGGGAGTAGTGAGCAGCTGCAGGCAAACCCCAGCTGTCCCAGGAACAGGAAGACTTTGCCCTGGGCTGGGTGCATCCCTGCTCTGTACCTCCCAGAACTGTCCTGCTGCTAGGGAAGGGCTCATGGCTGAGCAGGGCAAGGGCTCACTGAGACACCAAGATGGGTGGACAGGGAGACCTCGTGCTCATGGATGGGTTTGTCCTGTAAGGGACCAGACTGCCCCAGTGGCAAAAGGGTGAGTGACCACCCTGCCCTGACAGACAGCCAGGAGCTAGCAGAGCAGCATCCAAAAATAGAAAGGTTCCAATGACACCCATATCCTCAGCAGGGAGGAAGGCTGAGCCCCTTCAGCACCCCAAACCTTTCTCATGCGTTTTCAGTTCCTCCTGTGAAACTCCTGACTTTGGCCCAGTCCCTTCCTGCACAGAGCAGCCCTGAAGAGAAGATCTGGGAGCTGGCCTACCTGCTTCAGCCAGCCCAGGGTTTAGACTGGGCCCCAGGCTCCCAGAATAGCACCAGGGAGGGAGTCTGCCACACGGGCAGCCCTAAAAGGAAATTCCCTACACACTATTCCTGGTTGCCTCTGCACTGACACTCAGCACCCCAAATGACCTGGCTCAGCCAGTGTTTCCAGAGGGACAGGGAGGTCTGCAAGGGCCTTATCCTGCTCACCACAATGGCTCTGTGTTCTCACCTGGACGCTCTTGTGGGCTATTTCTCCAGGTGTTGGCCAATTTGTAGCATCACCAAAGTCACCAACCTTGTACCAAAGAGAAAGGTCCCATTAGTGCACAAAGCTTGCAGGTGTTCCCTGCAGCAGGGAAGAATGCTTTCCACACACCACTGTCCCACAAACAGCTGTCCCCAGGAGGCTGCAGGGGGCAGCCACATTGCACCTACACAGCTCCTCTCCCCACCAAAACAGAAACCCTGAACTAATTCCAAATGGCTGCAGACAAGTTTATGTCCATCAGAAATTATAACGAGGCAGCCACCACTCCTGCAAGCTCCCAGCCTCTCACCAAATATTCTGCTCCAGCAGCAGCATTTGGCAGCCAGCTGCCCAGGGTTATTCACTCCATCACAGGCAACATCCCTTGGACAGGGAAAGCACTCAGCTTACAGCATTCTAAATCCACCTGAAGCAACTACATCCCACTGAAGAATCTCTTCCACCGAGTGGCAGTCACAGCCACAGCCCCAATGAAGTGCCCAACTACAACCACCACGTGCAGCCAACAAAGCAAGGGGATGGTCTCAGAGTGGGTGAGAAAATTCAAGCAGGTGAAGGGAACTCCCTCATTCCAGTCACATCAACTACTCTGCTGAATAAATGACCTGCTTACTACAATCATTTCTATCTCTTTCATGTTTCAGAGGACCTGCAGGACACAGGAAAGAAGCCAAACAGCTGCCCAGGTAGGAAATTAATCTGGCTGGGCACTGAGTTTATCTGGGCACAGAAACTCCTCCTTGCCCTTGTGGGATTGTTATTTCTGAATTAATTTAGAGTCAAATTAATGTTTTATCCCTCAGGAGATCACACCTTTACATGCAGGTGCCATGCTCCTCTGCCCAGGAGGTAAGTTCCTTGAGAAAACCAATTCCAGTGAAGGGCCATGCCTGTTTCACAGAGAGGAGCACCTTCCATCCCCAGGGCCCTCCTCTGTCCAAAATGGAATGGAGAAGTCCTATCAAGTTGCAGAGAAATCTCCACTGGCTGCTGGGAGCCAACACAAACAGCCCCTGTCCCCAGCTGTGCCACAGAAGAAACTGTCCCTCCATCACCACGGATTCCCTGGATCCTCCAGGGGAGTCGCTTTGTCTGGCATCAATTCCCCTGGCTCTCTGTGTGCCAGGGAGGAACAGACTGCACAGGGAAGGACAGAGCTGCAGACACACCACTGTCACCACCCTGCCTGCAGAGCTGGGCACAGGCTCAGCCCACAAGGAATTTGGGGTGTCCTCGCAGTGGAGTGAGAGGTTTTCCACATTCAGGACTCCTCCAAGTGCCTCCCTGTTAGAGGGGAGGTGAGAAGGTCTCCCCTGACCTAGCTGGGCAGAAAACCCGTCAGAGCAGTGTGCAAGACCCCTAAAATGCCAAAGAGGAGATAGAGAACAAGGCCAGCACATCAGCCTCTCCACAACCAAGCTTGTGAAGGGAGAGCTCTGCTCTCCAGACCCTCAAGAGGCTCATGCAGCACTGACAAATGCACCAGAAACTGGGGACCAGTGAGAGGAGAGCAGGCACAGCCTTACCTTGCTTCCTTTCCTCTGTCTCGGGTTGGCAGCCCTCACCACTTTTGCTGGAGTTGTAAGTTCTGCAAGAGAAGGACAACAGAAGTGTTAAAACACAGCTGAGGGCTGTGGGTGGGGGTGCTGGCTCTGGAGAGAAGTGAGTAGGAAGCAAAGCAGCTCCCCCTTCAGCAAAGGAGGCCTAAGAGGAAAAGGTAAACAGAAAAAACAGCCAGCTCCTGACTTGAGTCTCAGAACTGCCCCTTTAACATCAGAAAACTCCTGACCAATCCAGGTGGCCCAGAGATGGACTTTTAACCCCATCCTGCTGCAGGAAGGCATTCCCTGCCTTAGCTCTGCCCTCCCCCTTGCCCTAGCCAGCCAGGGAGGGTGGGGCAGGGGGCAAGGAGCTCAGCTCATGCTGCAAAGCACCCACAGAACAGCAAAACAAACATGCCCTTGAGAAGCTAAGGCCCACCACGGCACCGTGAGGCCAGTGCTCCACAGGGAGCAGAGCAGGGCTCTGACAGAGGGATGCAGAAGTCTGTGGCTGCTAATCCTGGTTTGAAGTCAGGCATCCCAGCAGGGACAGCAAGTTCGAGAGAGGAAATGTACAGAGAGAAGAGCCAGATACATCAAGTGCCTAAATTCTGCTACAGCCGAAGGTATTTAGCCATTGAAGCACCTCTGGGGTGTTTTAACACATCAGAGCGAGACTGTTGGGGTGCACACCACCACAGACCTCACAGCAAGTCAAGTCAACCTCACCGTGGCCCATCTTGGCTCCAGCTCACACACCACCTCCTCACAAGCAGAAACAGGAATTCAGCTTGCTTTGTCCCCCAGGCCTGGCTGCAAGGTCTCTGATCAGGCTCACACAGGGCACACAGAGCCCGAGCAACAGAGCAGCACAACTCTCTGCCCAACAGAAACCAGCCCCACGAGCACCATGGGTGAGGGTCTCCTGCAGGACACTGGTGCTCCACAGGGGGAGGAGAGCCCCTGGGCCCTGCCCTGAAGGGCAGCCCCTGCCAGGTGCCAGGCTCCTGCAGTGAGCATTTCTGCTGACTCACTGGCTTTGTTTAGAAGAAAAGCAGCCCTGGCTGGGGTAGGGTGAGGGTGGGAGGATCAGCACAGGCTATCTGGGGATGCCCCGGGAAACACCCTGAGTAGCCTACTCAGCTCTGCTCAAAGCTGCCTTTGATCTCCTTCGAAAGGCTGGACAACTTTGCCTGGATGATCAAAACCGGTCCCTTCTGAGCCTTGAAACCAGTGATTCATCCTGGCCTTGCTCAGAACTGGAGGCTTTGAAGTGCCAATAAGGCAGTCAGACATGGCAGGCCAGGGCCATGAGCATTCCCCTTCCCCAATTCCTTTCTCTATGGCTCCTGCAGGAGGATTTCAACTCCAGAAGAGTCCAAGCTCTCAGCTGGGTCCCTGAATCCTCCCCTTTTCCCCTAGGACCTCCCCAACCCACCATGCCTCCCTTTATGAGCAGCAGCAGTCCCACGTGTCTCTCATTTATTCCACCTGCACTTCATTGAGAATCCTGGCTCCATGGCACAAAGCTTGCCACAAGGCTTTTACTGTAGGAAGAGCCAGTGTAGGAAGAGCCAGTGCTTTCAAAACAGCCCCCAAAATCCTCCACTCAACACCCACAGATGTCACCCAACTAAATACAGCTTCAAAAGGCATCAAGAGCTACAGCACAAACCCACAGCCAGCCCGGTTTTCCATAGACACAGAGGACCCCTGCCTGCTCCAACAGCACTGACAGGAGTGGCACAGCTTGATCAGGCTCTGATCTCTGGAGCTGGGGGACAGCAGGGCTCCCCCTCTGCCATCCAGGATCCCATCCAGGCACCTGCTCCCACCACAGCACAGCCCAGTGCTCACAGCAACGGCATCCAGCCCTTTCCTCCAGCTGCTTCACCTCAGGAGCCCTCAAGGCCATAGATGTTCTTGTGCTTATTTTTTGGGAAGCAGTCAAAGAGAGGGGCCTCACAAGCAGCAGTGGAAGAGGACAAAGGGGTACAGGCTGCAGGGGCAGGTGCCGCAGACTCCATCATCTCTGCGGGGGAGGGAGGAGATTGTTTGAAACAAGTTCTGCTGCTTTCCTTATCTGCAAGATATGAACAGGGATCCCTTATCTCGCCGAGGTGCTGAGAAGACTAATTAGCATTTGCAGAGCACTGCGGAAGACAAAACACAAAGCAAAGGGCTGCAGCCCGGCAGCGAGGGAGGGAGGGAGGCTGCTCCGGGCTGGGGCTGTGGAGCGTGGATGGAGCCGAGATGAGATCCAGCAATTCATGGTGGAGACCGAAGTAGGAGACAGAGAGGGTGTGACTGTGCTGGTGGACACAGGGCCAGACACAGCATGTGCTGAGCCAAGACCATGGCAAGCAGAGGCCATGCATGCCAGGCACCCTCCAGGGCACAGCAACATAACCAAGGACACCAGCAACACATGTTGTGGTCCTCAGCTGAAAAGACCCCCTGCAGGAGAACCTCACTGCACAGCCTGGGAAGTGGAGAGCGAGTGAGTGCTGCTCATCCCACACAGGAGCTCAGCACAAGCAGTGAGGGACACTGGATATTGCTTTGGTTCACAGCCGAGCCTTTAAAAGCTGCTGACAGATGTCTCAGACCTCTGGGCGTCTCACAACCCTCCTTTTGCATCTGTTTGGTGGCAGTCAGTAATTTCAGTTGCACGAGGAGCAGTGCCTGACCACCTCGTGAAAAACAGGGCCTCTCTGTGTGAGGGGACAGACAAAACAGCTGCAGCAGGAGCCAGGGCTTTAGTGGCCTGAGGCTGGCACAGGGACAGCAGGCAGGGAAGCAAGGAGCAGCTTTGCCTGCAGCCACAGAGCAGATGCTGGCACAGCCAAGAACAGAAAAGCAGGTCTCAAGTTTTGATCTGCTGCCTGCAGCCAGAACCTGATCATTTGCCCAGCCATGGGGGGGTTGCCCAGCCACGAGATTATTCCTTAGCAACCAAGGGGACAAGGCACAGGTGGGAGCACCCACAGCAGCCCCAATCACAGCCAAACCCTTCCCGTGGCTGTGCCACAGCCAGAGCACTCACTGGCTTTGGATACTCCCCAATGCACTGACAAACACCAAGGGCAAGGCTGTGCAGACACCTTGTGCTTTCCTGCTGCCCACGCTTGGCTGGGGCACAGAGCCCTGAGGTGGAAGGCTGAAAGGGGCATCCAGGTGAGCAAAGGCCTCGCATCTGGGAGAAGAGCCCTTGCACAAGGACCAGACAGCCAGAGTGACAGCAGATCCACAGCTAAATGTCCCTCCACCCCAACAGGCACATAGAACATAGAACCACTGAGCTCAGCCAAGGAGACATATCTACTGCCTGATCTGGGAAAATGAAACCAAACACCCAGCAACTGCTTTTCTGCCTTTCCTTGCATCCAATGGAATTTACAATGCAATTTTAGAGAAGGTAAATGAAGAGAGAGAATAAACCTGCAGTGCTGGGCAGAGGCCAGGCATTACTGAAGAAATACCTGTACCTATAGCAAGAATGCTGTAATGTCTGCTCCAGGTGTACCACTCATGTGCAATGCAGACAAGAGCTCCAAGAACCCCAGCAGCAGCTGGGACAGCCTCAGAGGGCAGCCCAGGCTCCCACAGGAATGCAGAATCCTCAGCTCTGGCACACTGTTCCTGACAGAGCACCCCCTCCCTACCCAGCAGCCAGGTGGACAGAAAGGAGCCATCCTGCTCCCTGCTCCACAGCCTGGCACCTGCAAGAAGCTGCTGATAAAGGTGCTGCCAAGCCAAGAGCCCGGACTTTGTGCTGAAGTGGCTGAGGCAGGGGCACATGCTCTGTGATGCAGCTCCTGATGGGGCTGCAAGGGCCAAACCAGTCACCCCAGTTTCCCCAGAGCCCTGGCAGGAGCTTGAGGGTGCTGCGTGGGACAAACAGCCACATGCCCAAAGGTCCACCAAGATCCACTTTACTCTTCTGTCTCCAAACAATCCTCCCTCCCTCCCACACTCCACAGAACACCCCTGGCACATGTGAAGGCTGTAAGTCATAACCAACACAACAGGACACCCACTCTGGCATCGAGGTTTTTAGGTGAGAAAGAGCAAGTGCAGCTTGGGAAGGGTGAGCTGAGAAAAATGTTTAAAAATGTTTCTGTGTGGGATTAGCTATTTTCCCAGGAGATAGCTCCTTCAGAGTCATTTCCTGAGGGCAGTAGAGTCCCACCTGGGGTACTGATACACAGGAAAGAGGTGGTGAAACACCACTAACCTGCTAAGAAATTCCCATAAGACAGACCCAGCAGGCAACCAGCCACAGCCAGGACCCCACTGTGGCCCCTTCCTGGCCTAAAAGAAGACCTGGGGAGCCAAAGAGAACAGCTCTAAAGGTGCATCCCCACCTTCCCAAGATGGGAAACTCGGGGCACCAACCCCATCCCTGTCCTTGCTCCAGGCCTCAAGCAATCTCTCCCCCAGGGTGGCCTGATCTACACAGCAGCAGGGGCATGACAAGGATTCAGACTCTCCTGTGGCACTCATCACTGTCCATGCACTCAGTGCAGGATTTGGGAGTCTGAATCTCCCCAGGCCACCAGAGGACACAGCTGGTGAGCTTAATGTCCACCAACAGAGACATCTGCAGGACAAGTCCTGCAGGCCAGATGTGACCTGCAAGCCAACAGTCCCTGCTGCCACCAGCAGCCCACCTCTTGTAGACAGTGACAAAGCTCTTTTCTTTTTGAGTCCTTCCCAAAAAGGACCTCAGGAAGTTACAGGCAGAGAAGCCTTGGGGAACTGGCAAACACTTCATGCCCCTTTTGTGAGTGCTGCACCCGTTTCTGCATCACAAGAGGCTGAGATGAGCAACACACCCTTGCCATAAAGGGGCTGGGAAGCACCAGCAGATGGGAGGGGACCTCAGCCTCCCCGGGGAGCCATCTGGTAGCATCCCTGTGTTGCAGAGAGGTGCAAATACCCCCAGAGACCAATCAGCAGATCTACCTCTGCCCTGCCTCCCAAGGAGCTGCTCCAGCACAGCCTCAGCCGTGTGCCAGAGCTGAGATGGGAAACACTTGTGGCTGCAGATCCACACACAAGCGGAGAAGCCTGGGATTTACAGCACTGACTGCTTGGCATGCTCACATTTTGCTGAAGGCACCACAAGGCACACAAAGCCAGAAAGGTTCAGGACAGGCTCAGCCCACAGACTGCTCCTCCTGTAAGTTTGCAATGTTTTACAGCTCTACCTCCTGACAAATCGCAGTTGCAGCCAGAGGCGTGTGAGTGCACCAGGGGGGAAACAAGGGAGCACTGGATGGAGTTCTCCAACAGCTTTGAGTGACATGTTAGCACAAGGACATCTTCCAGCACAAACAGGTTGGTGTCTCCACAGCAGGGGATCCCACCTGCTCTTGGGCACTGCAAACCACAGTCAGCCCCATCACTTGCAGCACGTGGTCTCACAGTCACCAGTGGGCAGCATTTGGCCTTGCTTACAAAGGTAAGAGGAGTATCTGCAACGCCTCAGCAACATCAGAAGTTTCCTGTACATTGAAGAAAAACTGCAGAAGAATGGCCAAGGTCAAGCAGAAGACTGGATCCTTAAGGTGGATGGCTGAGCAGGATTCAGGCTTGTAAAGCACTGGGAAGCCTGCTCAGCTGCAGCAGGAGATAAGCTGCAAGTACCATGGCTCAAAGCCTTCCAAGCAATTTTCCACAGCTCCTAAGCAGAAGCTCCACCGTACAAGCCCTACTGTAACAGCAAAGGAAGCAAGGAGCTGCCTACACCTCTCTGCAATGTAAGCTCTGCAACTGCTGCAAAGATCACTCGCTAAAAATAACTTCAAAAAGGGCATCTGACAGCTCCACAGAGAGCATGAGAACACTCCCACCTGGGTGTCCTAGGCAGCACCAGGAGCTTGCCCTGAAAAGTGCAGAGAGGGAGGCTGGGGTACAGGCAGGCAGAGCCAGGACAGCACTGTCACAGGCTCAGTGTGGGCATCCGAGTTACAATCCCAGCCCTCTGAGCCCTCACAGTCCTCAGCTGATAGTCCTGAAAGCCCCGGAACAGGAGGAGCAGCTCAAGACACGTGCAGAGCACATCTCTGCTGACAGCACAGATCCTCACAGCGAGCAGGGGCTTCAGTCACATCACAGCCCTCAGGGAGCTGAGGAACAGCACTGCTCCTTTAAAAGCACAAAGCTGTTACAAGCATTGTAACACACACACATGCATTACCTGCAGGGTCTGACATTTATTTCCAGAACAAATGAGGGGCAGGAAGGATCTGGACTTACCAAAAATGCGTGAATATCTTCACTGCACCCTCTCAGTTCAAGACAGAAATGCTTCAGCTTGTGACCAAGGAGGAGCGGGTTAGGAAATGCCGACAGGCATTTCTAACATTAACAGTGTCAGTGAGGGCACCCTGGATTCCTCCTGGCACAGACAGCTACTATTAAAGGTAGCAAACGAACTCCCTCTTAAGGGCGAGTGACATCTTTCCACTGCCTTTTCAAGCAGACCACTTCCCTGAAGAGGATTTCTAGGAAACTCCTGACACACAATCCATGCTCACAGCCCCACACACGATCCCTGAGATGCCAGGCACACACAGAATGAGATGGCACATGAACCACCTCCTGCCCAGTTTTCTACAAAAAAAAATAATCCTAAATTAAGGATTCTCTCCAGGGGAAGCCAGTGGTTCCCAGAAAGCAAGAAGCATCACACAGAGGACACAGCCAAGGTCACCCAGCTGACCAGATTTCAAAACTGTCAAAAGGAGGCAGCTGGGCTGGCTCAGGGCTCCACAGCTGCTGAGCCACCCTGTTCTCTCTGAGCAGGGAAAAGGCGCCCACCACCTCTGCAGGAGAGGCTAGCACCGGTGCCTGACCCGGTATGTCTGGTGCAGACATCTCCAGCTGGCAGAACATGTCACCAGCAATTCCTCTGCTGGCATGGAAGGCAGAAAAGCCTTCAAGGACACCTGCAAACACTCGGTCAGGTTAAATGGTTCAGGGAGAGGGGCTGGAAAAGCCGGCGGCGCTCCAGGGAAAACACTCCAGGGAGAGCGCCGCGTCAGCCTGGGACCCTGAGAAAAGGCACGAGTTGATCCAGCTGCAGCTCCAGGCACAGCAAGGACACCTCAGCACTGGGACAGGAGGGCACCTGAGGCAAGGCTGCAGGGGCCCAGGGTATGCAAATGAACAAAATCGTGGAAGGGCTGGTCAGGCCCTCCTCCAAGCCAGCTCAGAGACCAGCTGAGAGCTCATGACCTAAAACCTAAAATCAGTAGTGGGGGAGAGGGAGGATTGACATCAACAGGAACTATAGGACAGCCAGGGCAGACACCAGGCAAGACTCACAACTCCTCATTTAACAGTAAAAAAACCAACCCAATCCACTCACCTTTGGGGACAACTGATTTGCAAATTAAAAGGGGGTGTCCACCCTCCAGGAGGGATCAGGAGCAGTCTCCTCTGCTCCCGTTTACCTCTGCTGCTGCACCACCGTTCTGCCAGGCTCTAATGAAAAGCTAGTTAACAGTTAATTATTACCCATTCAGACACACGATCTCCTACTTTGCCTACTCTGACTGCCGCTGGGAGGGATAAGACAATCACGTGATGCAAAAATCCCGACCTTATGAAAGCACGGGCAACTATATTTAGTTTGAAAAACGATGACCTAGCGAACCTGCTCCTCCCCGGCCCCCCCTCAGAGGAGCCGACATGCCAACTCCCAGGATTCTACCTCCACGGCACCCAGGAAGGTCCTTATCCAGCAGGAGTTGTAATACTTAAAACAGGGACGCTGGGCACGGAGCAAGCCCTGTGCACACCTAGGCTATCCCGGGTGGAGGGGCCAGACCAGCACACAGCCCAGGCTGGGGGGACCCTCCCTCCCCACCCTCAGTGCTCGGCAGCAGGTCACCTTGTCAGCAGCAAAAGCTGATAAACACCAAGAGCAACAAACAGGGGCCTAGCCCAAGGTCCTGGACCTTATCTTGAGAGCAAGAGGCACACTGGGAACCTGACCAGTGTGACCAGCATAGGAGACGCAGGAACACTCAGCAGCAACGCTCCAGATGCTGGCTTCTCCACGCCTAGGGCTGGTGATGCCCAGAGCTGGTGACAGGAGTTTGCCCCTCTGGATCAGTCTACTCCTCTCTCCTCAGGGCGGCTGGGTGACCAAGACAGACACCGGCATGCTGAGAACTGAGTGGGAGCCAAGGCAGCACCACTGCTGTGGAGAGACGGCCCCAGAAAAAAGGTGCAACAACAAAATCCAAGAGCATCACCTCTCCCTCTGCAGAAGAAGAAAAAGCCAGAGGAGCAGACATCATTAATCTCTTGACACTAGCAGAAGGGTGCTCTCTGCCTGGATCCCGCTGTGGCCGACGAGACAGCGCAGCCGGCGGCGGCCCTGGCACGAGCGAGAGGAGGTCACTGCATGGCTGCTGAACCCGTGCTGACACGACCCCTTTAATGGCCCTCAGCCCCTTCTGCAGCTGCATCTGGGGACTTGGACGCTGACAAAACCCTTCCTGGGAAGCATCTGGTACATCTCACTGTAAATATTTAACAGCAAAGAGACAGGAATCGAGAGCCAAGCGCCTGCAGAGAGACCCTCCAGCTCCAAGCGTTCACACTATCTAGGAGACTGTGCAGCTCCCACTGTGCCAGGGGAGGGGGAGAGGGGTCGAACAAGGCAAAAGTGCAAACCCTGCACAAAATATGCCTCTGGAAAACCTGTCATCTCAAAAACCAGAATGGGTTTCCAGAAAGGAGACTGTGACATAATTCAAATAACATCATTCCAAGTTCCTCCCGCTGTGATTCCTCTACCTTCCTGGCCACTTCTGCAGAAGGTCCCTGCAGGACCAGAGTGTCCCCTGAGCAGTGGCCACTTGATAAGTGACCACTTAACCTTGCCCTCAGCCTGCACAGCTGCAAACCTGCCTCCCTGACTGCACAGAACAAGAAGAGACTGAGCAACAGCTCAGCCTGTGAGGTCAAGGAAGACAAAGCCTGCACCATGCAGAAATCCAGCTCCATCTCCTGGGGCAGGGGAAAGTAATAGTGATTTGGTGCTAGAAGCAGGAGCAGCAACCTTTCCCAGGAATTTGGGGAGGTCATACCTAGGTCTCCCACTAAGCAGGAGGTCTCCATAATGTGCTGAAGAAATCTTACAGGCTCATAACCACCTGGATTAAACTGAGCACAAGTATGGGGGCTTCCTCCTGTTGGTGAATCCAGAGCATTAAAACCATGACAAGGCACTCAAATACCGCTGTGATCTTTGAGAGAAAGCAGAAGGGCTTCTTTATGTGCTACTTCAGGATTACTGCACCTCAGCTGAGCTGATTTCAGGGCAAGCTTTTCCAAGCAGAACATACACCATCCTCACTTATACCCCCCACCTTAAGAGAGATGCAGTGACATTCCAGGTTTTTCTAAACAACCCTGATATAGCAACTTCTTTCCTGGGTTTACAATCCCATGAATCCTGCTGCATAAACCACCCTCTCTAATAAAGCTAATTCCAGGACTACAGGTGGCTGCCTCCCATGTCACTACAGAGTATAAAAGAGTATAGCACCCTAATCAGACAGTCTTCCCAAAGGAGTCAGGAATACCCAATTACAAAAAGAGTGCAACAGAGCAGTTTCCTAATTTAAAGATCCATCTCCCCTCCTTTTATTTCTAAAGGATTAAAAACCACTTCCTTGAAGTGGTAGCATCACCCTCATCTCTTTATGGAAAACTTCACAGCATTTAATTCAAAGGGGCATTTATAAACTCAAGAAAGATATCTCAGACACTGCTGACAATTGCACAAAATGATCAGGTCAGGGTGCAGCAGATGAAAAAAAGTCATCAGGAGTGGTGAAACCAAGACAGTGCATCACTTGCTGCTCTGCTGAACACCAGTGCATCCACAACTGCACCCTGCAGTCAGCTCTGGTCTCTGGAATTCAACAAGGGCACAGGGCTGTTACAGCTGCTCAAAGAAGAGCAATTAAACCACCCAGAGGCAGCTCCTCGAGAGGTGAGACTAAAGAGGCTGGGATCCTCCACTACAGAGAAGAGGAGGGTTGGCTGCAGCATGTAGGAGGCCAGGAGGGCACAAGCACAGCACATTAAGCTAGTAGCAGACCCACTTGAAGTGGCAGAAGTATTCCCTTCCAGAGCAGGCAGCAAATTTCACACAATAGCAAGCCCTGGGAGCTGAACAGCATCGGCTGCCTGGCAGAAGAGTTTGGTGTTCACAGTGAAGTCGTCCACAGATATCCAGCTGCAAATGTGCCCTCCCAGTCCTCCTCAGCAGGAGTGGGAATGTGAGAGCATGTCCCTCTGCCCACCAAGCCCAACCCTGCATCTCTCAGGGGTGTTGAAGTCACTCAGCCTTCTGTCTGAACTCCCAGATCACAAGGAGTTTGAAATGGCTTCTTCTGAAAAGCACCCTACAGATGCCAAATCCTGGTTGTGGGACGTGGGAGAGGACGGAGGCACTGCTGTGCCAGACAGAAGAGAGGCCTCTCTCCAACAACTGCTTTATTTGCAAACACTATTAGGTAACTGGGACGCAAACAGCGCTGCGCTTCCACCTCCACAGCGCTCGCACGTGACGCGGGGATGATCCAGGCTGAGGAGCCAGGCTGAGGGCAGGCCACTGCTGGCACATGCATGCTAACAAGCAGGAACATGCTCTGGGGCACACTACAGCTACTGTGCCTACAAAATGGCTGAATTTTGGCTCAGGTACCCCATCTATGCAATTCCCAGCCCTGATACTGTGATTCAGCATCTTCTGTCACTCTGCTAACCATTTCCTAGGGAGAACACCAACAGACTTCTCACCCAGAGGGGACCCAGCCATACAGACCCACCTGACTTCACAGGATTAAGCTTAAAAAACAGACCCCTGATACATGTATGGGAGTTATGATAACCAGAGTAAATTAACTCATACAATATCCTCAGCAATGAAATGGAGGTGAGGGAGTCAAACCCAACAGCCTCAGGAGTGAACAACAACTCTGGTGGCAGAAGCAGTGCCACTCTGCCTTTGCATGCTGCCTTCACACTTCACTGTGTTTTGAGATACCACAGCTTCCAGATAAGCTTAGTGCATGGGAAGAAAAAGCATGGCACCAGCTTTAAGGCTTTTCTGGAGAAAGGTATGAGAAAGACTACACAGTCCTGTGCAGCTACCATTTAGAAGAATCCTGTTTAAGCTTATCTCCTAAAAAACATACAGAATTGTAAAAAAAGCCCTAAGCTCTTGGCTTAGCATTTTCTGCAACACTGCTGACATGTAACAAACACTTTCTGGAGCGCTATCATCTGCAGCAGACACACACTCATGCCCCACCCTGGAGGCAGCTGTGCGAGGTCCCCAACCAGCTGGAGAACAGAGGATGGAGTAGTGCCAAGCAAAGGACATCTCTGAGTTCACAGCACAGGCAGACAAAACCCAATACTCAAAGAAGACAGATCTTCAGCAAGCTGGAGAAAAGTCTCCTACAAACTCAACAGATGGGAATAAATCTTTGCTCTTCAAAACCCTAATACTTCACTCTTACATGTTAAGAAAGCAAGAAAATCATGAGGGACTTACAAATGGGGAATCAAAGCCTTAATCTAGTGCATCTAGTTGTACACCATGGCCTTGATAGCTGGCAAAAGCTCTGGAAACACATCCACCACTTCCATCCCTCTGTGCAGCTCAGCACGTTGAATTACAGTGCCTCCAGTGTTACATCAGACCACTCTAAAGCAGTGAGTTATTTTTGCTGAAATCAGCTTGAGACACCAGAGCTGATTCCATACTTCCAATGTCTCCACCATCAACAGCGATGATGGAGAGATACCCTCACACTATCCATGAAATGGTGAAATAGATCCCAAGCAAAGCCAAAGATGGACATCAAAGGTGGACACAGTGACATGCCTGGGGTGACACAAGGACAAGTCAGGCACTGACTTTCATTCGCAGTGCCTTGCTATGGCACATCCCCACATGGAACAGAGCTGTACTCTGAAACAACAGGCTCTCACTGACTGATGTTTGTATCGCTGGTTAAAACACAAACCTTTCCTTCAGTCTTGGCACTTCCACAACATCAGCCTGGATGGAGCTTCTGGCAATTTGGGAAAGGTAGAACTGAGATCATTAATATCTGCATCTGAAAACTACATTCCTTTCCTGATTTGAAACCTCCATCCAGAGCAACCTGCCTCTCCCAGCAAGGCTGCACACACCACTGGCGCCAGGAATTTTTTTCTTTGCACTGACAGCAACACAGTGAGTACCTTGCTTGCCCTTAAAAGCAATACTCAACAGCAACACACAGACTATAAGCCACGGGGGAGGTCTGAGTCTTCCCAAAGTGTTGCAAATTCAAATATATAGCATCAGGTTCATAGCCACACCCACCTGTATACAGGTAACATATAAACAACAACAATCTGAGTTACATTTCCATCTTGACACAATGTTTTCAATTATGTGTGATGACCATGACCTACAAGTTCCCAAACTCTTCCACCCTGGATATCCAAATTTGCTATGCTACAATGTATGGGAGGAAAGAACCTTGCAGCTGTTTTAGTCATCACTACATGAAAGCATAAAAGATGTCACTGCTATACAGGAATGACCATATATTAGTGGTTTGTTTAGGAAGTTTTTTTGCTTCGTTTTTTGGGTGGAGTTTTTTGGGGTTTGTTTGTGGTTTGGTTTTGGGTTTTTTTTACATTAATGTCCATTACATATTCCAAACTGTACACTGCATGCACCAGTCTTCTAAGTCTGGTTAGCACTGACACTGAAGGAAGAGAAGTGAAGGGAAGGGAGAAGGAAGTTTGAAGAGTTCCATTTTTATTTAATACATACCAGACTGGCCATCAGTTGGAAATATATCTGTAAAAGAAAAAAAAAAAAAGGATCAGTATTGGTTGCAGCTGGAGTGCAAATCATATTTAAAAGGTCTCCTCTCTTGATTTGTTTGCTTTAGCTAAACAGAGGAAGTATTTTCTTAGTATCTCAAGTTAAACATCAATCCAGCTTGGAACCCACCTCAATTCAACCACTTGTTTTGAGAAAGATTTTGAAGGAGTCTGTGTTTACCCAAACACGCTGCTCTCATAAATAACCTTCTGTATTGGCTTCCAACAGACAGCAGTGAGCAATAGAAAAGGTTGTTGAGATGTACAAAGATCTACACAATGAGCTACTTGGTGGCACCCCACTCCCCCCGAGCAGCAACATCCGATGGAAATCTACAGAGATGACCTAACAGGGAGCACAGGTGGAAGACAAGGCAAAAGCCAAGTGAGCATTCTTCTGATTGGTTTTGCAGCCACGAGGGACATCAGCAGCTGTGCCTGGGTCTAAGGCAGCACTTACACCGGACACACACCCCCATCACCAAATGGACACCCAGGGCCTTGGCACATCAGCCATCACACCAGGAGAACCCCTTCCCTTTCCTAGCTTAGGAGTCTGTCAGCAGGCACAGGCCACTGCACAGCACAGATGGAGTCAGACCCCAAAAGAGAAAGTTCAACTTCCCCAGCCTGCCAGGCTCTTTCCAGTTAAAGGTACAGGCCCTTCTCTTGGGGGGCCTTATGTATTGCTGGGAAGATGTTTATTTCAGTAGCTGGAAGGAACAGACTTTTCATTTAACGAGCACACGGGACAGTGCGTGTGGAAAACCCCTGATGATAAAGGCTACCCCAGAAGATACAAAAACAGTACTTTTGAATTATGTTTTCTTCAAGGATCCTGGAAGAGGAGGGGGAAGGAAGGCTGCCAGCAAGGCAAGGTCCTCCTGGGACAGGGGCAGGCCCCTGGCTCCTGCTTATCAGCTACCCAAAACACACATTCAGCTGGAAAGTCACAAGAGTTGCAGCAAGGACTACCCCTCAGGCAGGACAATGCTCTCTGGCCTGGGCTCAGCTCATGCAAAAACACTCCTCTGCCAAAGTAACCTCTATTTCTCTTCCTTTGACTTGCACCACATTCAAAGCATTCTCAGGCAGGGATGCTTTCATCCCAGCAAGGAATGGGAAGAGCCAAGTGGAGCAAAAATACCCACAAGTTAAATCAGGACTCTCTCTACCATTATTACACAGTTATGGTGTGTGGCCATTTGAAGGCATGATATCGAATACAGTCCAGCACATCCAGAACAGTCTCCAAGCACCAGCTGGAATCTTTTGCAAGCTGCATGTTCTACTGCAATCCTCCACCAGCCCATGTCCCAAACACATTTAAACATCTTGCATTTCTGTATGGTCACTGAGGAGTTCAGGCTTCTACATCAGCAAGCTGAAATACCCTGTACTTCATTGAATCATAAAATCATTAAGGTTTGAAAAGACCTTTAAGAACTCAAACAAGAGACAATTTATTTCCCTACTTAGGCTTCTCTACAAAGGAACAAGGTGGTAACACAGGTATCCCACCTGTACCAGATGTTACCAAAAACCAAAATAAATAACAATACCACAATGGTTGATAAAATAAATTCCTTTGTGCCAGGCAGGAATTTAGCGAAGACAGGCCTTGGCAAATGTTCCTCTTGCTGTACCCTGAGGGGTGCAGTTCTCTAGTCTGCATTCCTGCTAGGCTGTCCCATCAGCTCTTCATCAAACACACACCACAGCAGAACCAGCCATTCACCATGAGTCCAGGCTCTAGACACCACAAATGCCGCCAAATCAGGCAGCAGCTGCAGGTGACCCCTCAGCAACACCTCCTATCAGACAGGTCACCACTGCAGCTCCACACCCACATTCCCTCAAGGTCTCCTCTCAGCTCACTGCTGTATTCCCCACTGCCCTGTCCTGCTCCAGATGTGCAGCGAGGCTCTCCTGGCTCCTCCTGAGCTCAGCCACAACCCTAGAGCAGCTCTGCCACTACATTTACTAGAAAAGCAGTGACTCTACTCAGTGGATGAAGTCAGTAGAAAGCAAGGACCACTCATAATAGCCAAGGGCAGATACAGCTCACATTCACCTCAAGAGGTTTGCCAGGGCAACTCCTGTCAAAGAAAGACACTTGCATCCAGGGCTCAGCCCCCTTGTCTGGGAGAGGCTGACCTTGTCCAGCTCATCTGAGTTGAGAGTGGGAACACTGCGCTTGCAGGCAGCTTTCCCCAGAGCTGAGAGCAAGCACAGAGCAATCAGTCTGCAGGACCTGCTCTGAAAAACGGGGCTGCTGGGAGGACACAGCTGAAGCAGGCTGGTCAGAGACTGGCAGGCACAACGACCCTTTGGGACACCTTTTTCCCCTGCAAGCACAAGTGACTTAAATTAAAAATTAGCCTGCCAATTAAGGGCAGCACCTCAGGTGCCCAAGAGAAGTCTAAATCAGGCAGTGCTTTCTTTTCCCAAGAAAGTCATGCTAGGGAAGCAGTCAGAAATGTATGTGGCCAGCAGGTAAAGCCCTGGGCTGCTCTCCAAGGAGCCCATCTCATACACTGCAGGACTGAGGCTGCCTGTCCAGGTCAGTTCCCTTCCCAAACACAAAGGACCAAGGCACACAGATGGGTTTCTCAAAGTCCTAACACAGAGGGGTGAAGCCAGCAAATCAGCCCCACCAATCCCTCCCACCACACACACCTGCTACCTCCCAAGGCATCCTGATGCAAGATATCCCAACAATGGCCAGATGCAGCAGGACAATGCTTCACAGCAGCTCTCCATCCTCCCATCAGCCACCTGCTCAGCAGCAGGCAATTCCTACATGGGACCCAGGCAGTCCTGCCTGCTTAACACCCATCCAGCCATGCCCAGCCTGCCCTTGAGGCAGCACAGTGGGGAGAGGCAAGAAATAACAGCACAGCAAGTGCAAAATGAGCAGATTCATGAAATTTGGACCCTACAGTCCCACATTTCCTTCTCCTTCCTGACACTTGTTTCTCAGCATGCACCCAGTATCAGAAAGACATGGTGTCTGAACAAAGGGACTGTAGTCACCACGGGAAGCAGTGATCTCTTCACCACAGCACCCGTCTCTGCAGAGCCAGGTACTTCCCAAGAGCCTGGCCATTCTCCTCAGCCCTGTACAGAATCCATACAGCCTACAACATCTCAACAGAATACACATTCTGTGAATCTTCCTGTTATTAGCAAAGCAGGGTGGAGGACCAAGTGAGGAGGAGAAGGTCAGAGGTGTGCATGGCAGCTGGCAGAAGTAGGGACAGACACGGAGCATCCCTTTCAGGACCATCACCTGAGGGTGCAGACATGGTACAGGGGTGCTTGCTCTGAGCACCAATATCCAGAGTTGCTGCACACAGAGCCCAGGAGATATAACTAAATTGAGGGCAGTTGTCCTTATTTTAGGTGGCGCTGGGGGTGGATCTCAATTTCAATTTTTGCCTGATGGTATTTTTACACAAAGGAGAAGACCGTATGCTAAAATGGGGCAGTAAAAGAGAAAAGCTGATGCATCCACACACATACCCTCCTCCCCAGGGGCTATCTGGCTACTGCTGCTATTCAGGTATCTGGGACAGGTCCAAAAAAGTCACCCCATTTATGAACCCCCATCTCCCCTCCACTGCCCCCTGAGGAAACACGCACCAACCACGCTCACAGTGCTGAATCCAAACACACCCACACAAGAAGCCTGTCTTCTCCCAGCTCAAGAGCTACAGCTGGGAAGGGACCTCCACCACCCCCTTTTCCAGAAGGGACTCTGCTTCCTCCTGGCAGGGCCCGGGAGGCAGCGGTTGAGGAGCAGCTCATTATCCCTGACGCAAGAGAAACGCTGACTCGTTATTACAGCAACCTGCAGCCATAACTGCCGAGGGGCCAGCGGCCGCAGGCCCATTGCCAGCAAGAACCAGCTCCCCCCTGGCCCCCACCTCCCATTACCCTCCTGCTCTCCCAAGGGGGACAGAGGGCCTCAGAGTGCTTTATGGCCCCTGCCACAGCGCACAGACTGCTGCCACCACCCCAGCGTGCTGGGTGAGGGCTGCGCACGGGGCACGCACAGGTTCAAGCCCAGGGATGACAGCCAGCTCCTGGCCTGCTCCCACCGGGACATGGGGCTCATCCACACTGCCACAGGAAGACACCAGCTGATTTGTTCTGGCTTTTGACCCGTGAAGTTGTAACCAAATCATCCTCCACGTTTCGCGGACAAAAGATTCGGACGTCAGCAAAAAAATGACCTCTCCAAGGTCACAGCAGGGACGTGACCAGACCTCGGTGACAACGGCTGGAAAGCTGCAGGGCTGCACTGGCTGCAGTGAGGGACTGGGGAGGGAAGTGCTGGTGGATGGCAGCATCGATTGGTATCTCTCCTCGTAACCTGACCTGCTGCCCAGTGGGGACGATCCAGGCAGGGAAAAGGTCCAAATTACATAGTCCAGCATGTACTGCACAGAGACCAGAGCTGCTTCAATCTCTTCTCTGGCCCTATGAAACATTTCAGTTCAAATCTCTGTGACCTGGCTCCCCCTTGGAGGCCAAGGCAGTGCTGCACAGGTTCCTGAGACAGTTGCAGGCCTCTTTCAAGCAACACCCAGCTGAGAAGGGGCTGAGGTCTGCTAGGGAAAAGTAGCAAAGCAAGAAACCCTAAACCCCAAGATTAGCATGGCCAATTATATCCGTCCCAAGATCTTGTTTGCTTCCTGTTCCCTCCTTTGTTACCTGCTAAGCAGGACTGGGGAGGGTCCAGCTCTCAGTCACACAGATCATCCCAGCCCTCTCCAGCTGTCAGGTCCATGCAAACACCTCCCATGCCTCTCAACTTACTATAGGATATTTACTCCATCAAAGAGAAGCTGAAGCATGAGACAGATGGGTCAATTCTAACATGATGCTGGCTAGGTCCCAAGACACAGCTAAGGCCTGTGCAAGAGAAACAAAACAAAGCTATGGAAGATTTGATCTCAAATCAGTTCCTCTGCAAGGGTATCCACACCACCAGTACCTGCTAAGGGGTTTTCTGTTCCCTGTCGAGAGGAAAGGTTAGATTCATTCTCAGACACCCCAATCACCTACACTGGCTCAAGAGCTGCAGCCAGTGTGAGCTCTGACATCAATTTCCCACAAACCACACAGAAACAAATGCTTGAAATAGGTTTTCAGTGTATAAACAGCTGTGTGTCTGGTGAAGTTCAGCTGTGGTGCCCCTGCTATTTTCATGTACTTGGAAAGTAATGAAGACTTCCAGCATCGCAGAGTTTCAAGAGGAACAACCCAGGAAAAAAAAAATAAAAAATCACCTATTCCAAAATCAGAGTGTTATCTGAGATAACTCCCTAACTCCACACCACACACTAAGTGAGTACCTCAATGCTGATGTTCAGTCTCCTCCAGATCAAAGGGGAGCAGTGCAGGCCCAGCAGAGCTGTGACACCAGCAGGACACCAGTAGGACACCAGCACAGTGCCCAGTGAAATCACCTTTCAGAAATCCACGTGGAAGAGGGTCCAGGTCTCTGCTCCAAGCACCAGAGATGCCAGTGGGGTTCTGGGGAAGCTGACCACAAGAACGAGAGCTCTCCAAACAGAAAGTCCTGCAAATCCAACACTCACATATGCACAGGCACACATGGAATAACTGGAAGGTCACAGGCTGTTGTTTCTCCCATCCACTTATCAGTGCTTGCACTGGAGAGAACAAACACTGGGTGTTCTCTCCCGTTAACCCCTTCCCCTCATCTCCAAAGCGGAGAAGCAGCAGAGTGCTGCTGCTCCAGAGCATGAGTCCCAACATTCCCAATCATGAACCCAACAAGGGGCTTCAGAGAAAGTCCAAGGCAACTTAAAGGTGCTTGATTACTCTTGCCATGGAGCAGCTGGTGACCCAGCTCTCTGACCCACATCCTTTCATCACCAGTAAGCCTGGAGTGATACCACTGGAGACCTTAAAACTTCCAAGAGAAAAACCCTACATGGGTCTGGTTCAAATGATCAGTCACCCTCCCCAAACTGCTCTTTAAGCCACTGGATATTGAACAGACACTAAAATTTCTGGCACAATCAAGCAAAATACGCATTTCAGAGACTCTTGTTGAAATACAGGAGCCATTTTGGTCGGCCTGGAGGCCAACTGGATCCCACACTGCACAAAGTGATACAGAATGGTGTTTCCCCCTGACAGTGTCAAACTCAGAGCTACAACACACTTTTCTGCTTGCACATCAAAGGCAGACCCAAACTCCAGAGAAGCTTTACCCAAGTACAGCTTATCAACCATCAGGCAGGACAGATCCATCTCCCTAAGAAGGAGAGTCTATTAATATACCCAGAAATCCAGTGTCTCCATGAAAGAGGATCCCACCCCACCTGAAATGCACCAGCATCGTGGTAAAGCCCCATAACATCAGACAAGGATGCCCAGAAAAACCCCAGAAACCAAAAATTGCAAGGCTCTCTCCACCTTTGGGCTCCAGGCAAAGGGCTGAGCAGGGGGCTGTAGGATACACAAGGCAGCACAGCGAAGACAATATAATTAAATCTCTTAACTGAATTACAAATCATCAGACTCACAGTCTGAGGTGTTCCCTCCCTCTGGCCCAGGCTATCTGCTTGGTTTTAATCAAACACAGCCATTCCAATCACCCTTCAAACTCCATCCTTGCTTGGTGCCACTCTCTGCTGACAATTACATCAACTCAGATTTCACCTCCAATTGAAGCTAAGAGGGTTATCTCACTGTAATCTGCCATGTCTCCTCCAAATCATCTTCACAATTGCCTTTACAGGTTTAATTTTAAAACTTAAACTGTGGCTCACTTACAGCAAATTCCTCCCTGCAGAGTATGCAAATGTCACATTCACCACTCCAGAGTTTAAAACAAAAAACAAAAAAACCCCACAGAAGTGAGCTTGGAGAGCTCACCTGAGATTGGGAAACTCAAAGAAAAGCCCCCTTTCTGTTCAGCTCAGTGCAAGACCCTTTGCAGCAGCAGAGGAATTCTGAACACTCAGAAGATGTATGAGATCATAGTCAGTATTCCCCCGAGCTCTCAAGGTTGAGCTGGGAGTTGGGAAGTGAAATTCAATATCATTACAGACAGTGAAGTTTCATGCTTTGTCATCTGAGCACATGGTGGAGACACCTCCGTGATTCGCTCTTCTGTCTTGCTGGGTGGAACCTCGTGCACAAATATCCCATCACTTCTGCTTCAGTCACAGTAAAAACCTCCCAACAGCATTTTTGGGATGTGCTTCTCCACATTTCAGTATCTGCTGCTATAGATACATCACTTCTCAGCATCACACATACTGGTATCACTCCTTACATTTAATTCTTCATTCTATTTTTCCCCTCTGCTTTCCCCCTCGCACAGCCTTGCAGCTGACCTGCCAACATGAGCCCACCTGGAGGTAACACAGCTACAGTAAAGTGCTTCAGTCACTCCTTTAGGTGTCTCTTTTTGTGCTGAATGAGGCCAAGAGCATTTGTTATTGTGGCTGTCTTTATTTTCAGTAGGCTCATTCTGTGAGGTCAGGAGAGCTGACACAGACTTTCTGACTACTTGGAAGTGTAACCTTTCCAGTTACAGCAAAGGCATAAAAATCGCAGATAATCTTAAGGCTCTTGCAGGAATAAACTCAGTGCTTCTTTTGCAACATATAATAAAAAAAAAAAAAAAAAAGAAGACGTGACCTTGGAGAATCTAAAGAAATTAATTTCCTGTAGTTTAAGTGAACTCTGGCTTATCAAACATTTGAGTGTTGCTTATTAACTGTGAGTTCTCACTATTTTATTCTGTCACTAGCTTCATCATCCACAAATGTGCAAACCAGATAGTTTGGTGGCTAAGACTTAGTAAAATAATCAGTCATTTACATCACAGAGCAGAAGCTTTCAAAAGCACAGTCTTTAAGAAAAACAAAATAAAAAAGGCTGTGTGATTTAGTGTGGGGACTGAATATATATCACAAATAATCTGCTTTAAAGACAGTGCTCAGTATTTAGCAGCATACCCACCTCTGAGTTACCAGGCAGGTAAAACACCAATCTCCCCACACACCTTTTCTCTGACTTTCCCATCAACAAAACTCTACCCTTTCCTCATTTTTGTGGTTTTTCCAATTTCGTACTTGTTTCCCCACATGTTTAGCCAGGAAAAAAACTCACCTCTTCTCTCAGTTTTATTCAGGCTCCTTTAAAACTCCCTTACCCAGCCCTGAAAAGCCCCTGTTATCTCCATGCATTCACACTGCAGGCCAGTCAAAGAAGTCAAATGACTGCCAGGAAAGGAGAAGCGAGAAGAGCCCCCCGCGCCTGCCCGCGCTTCCCCCCGGCGCAGCCGTGCCCTGCAGACTGCAGAGTCACTCTGCAGGAGCTCGGCACACGCCGCCGCTCAGCTGGAAAAACGTGCTCAGCACCGTGCCCGGGACAGGCTCTGCTGCCTCCCAGCCCGCCCCCTGAGCTGTGCCCCCAAACCTGGGCCGGGGAGAGCTGAGCACAGCCCGCGTTCCACCTGCTGGACCCACCTCGGCCTCACGCAGTCAGTCCCTCCCGGCCAGCAGGAAGGACACACAGCACATTTCCGGCCCCTGTCCAGCTTCCCAATCGTGCTTTAACGCTGCCTCGTGTGTCAAGGACACCTCAGCTTCACAAGCCACAGCCAAGCCCCCATTTCTCCTGGTTTCCCCTCGGCTGCCATGGTCAGCAAGGGATCTCTGCAGAGCCTGACAGAGATCAAACAGTGACACTGAGGAGCACCAGAGATGCTTCTCCTCCAACATCTTCCTCGTGGGGAAGGGATGCGTCTCCTGGGCCCCATGAGCGGCCAGGGCAGCTTTGGGGAGCGAGTTGGGAGTGGAGAGAAGTACCTGCTAGAGCAGCAAGTTGCAGACCTGTTCCCAGCCACTTCAAGGGGTGCCCAGCAGGAAGCAAATGCGCTTCCCCAAGAGCGCGGGTCAGGGCAGGCTGCACCCACCAGCACAAAGCAAGAGTCACACATTCTGGAGGAACCAGAGTAACATTTTCTAGATCAAAAGAACAAAGGGCATTTGTGTCACCTCTGAGTGTTACCAGAATCAGACTGAGTGGCATCAAGACCTCAGACACACCAACAACCAACCCCGTTGACCATTTCTAAAGCAAATTAAGGTTTCCACCTGGCCTGTTGTGACAGAGCACCCAATCCAGCCAGGGCCACCATGGTCACCTCCAACACACCATCAGACTGCAGCAGAGAACTCTACCAAACCTTAGGGTTTGTCACCACACAAAGGAACAGGGTGACTCAAACCCACAAAATAGAATTAAAATCACAACCACTGCAGAGCACTGAACCCTGCTGTGTGTTCCCATACAACCCCGAAACACATGAAAGTGTCAAGGGAAGCTTCTACTCCTAAGTCACCTTTGCTCCAGAAGGACAGTGAAGGTAACTCTGATAAAGCAGGTATTACATGAGCCAGTTCCCAGCCCTTCCTCCCTCTCCTTGCATGTCTCAGCAAAATGTCCCCCAGCACACGCAGCTTTAATGCTGCAGAAGAGCTCTTGAACCTGGCAATACCCACAGCAAGTGCCACACCAAAGTTGAGCCAGATGACTTTGCTAAGGATGGCTCCAGCAGCTCAACCATCAGCCTGGTGCAATGCTGAAACCAGCAGAGCCACAATACATCACACACCAGTTTGCTCAGGAAAGTCAATCCACCCACAAAGCCCCTCAAACTGCAGCACAAATGTGTGCTCTGATAGAGGAAAGTGCAGTTAACAGGATCTTCTGGGAACCTCCAATTACAGGATGAGCCTCCCTTTAGAAACATGTTGACACTTGACCACAGTTTCCACAACCTTTCCCAAAAACAAAAGTTTATCTTGCACAGCATTAGAATTGCTATCAGCAAACCTATTTCCACCAAATGCCTCATGCCAGTTTTTGCTCCACAGCTGTGGGACATTCACGTGCACATCCACTTCTCTGTTTGCCAAGCAATCCAGACTGACCCTGACCCAAAACCTTCCCCACAAAGAAGTCTGGTAATTGATTTATTCAAGGCCAAATTCAGTTTCCATTTGTTCTGGTCACCCACTAGCAATACCTAAATACATGAGCAGCTCCAAGTTCTCCCAGCACTGCACTAACTTCTTTGAAGCCCTTCTTTTCCCTCTCCTCTGACCTCAAGTCCTGCAGCTGCATCATTTGAGTCAAGATACTCACATTAACAACTTATTTTCAATGCAAGGAGCTAAGTCTCCCAGCTCTATTCAAATCTCACTAACAAGGACATGGACTTGCAGAACAAATGGAACCAAAGCCCAGTTCCAAGTGAGAAAAGGAACAAATGCAGAGCTGGCCATGCCAGAGACCACAGAGTGGATCCAGAGATCCACCCAGAGCTTTAGCCAACCCCAGGAGACAACTTCTTGGCCACGAAAAGCTCCACCTAGACAGCATTATCACCATGGGAGAGCTCAGCAGGTATCACTAAGGTTGCATCATCTCTTTCCCCAAGCTCCCTGTGTACACAGTAAGCCAGGGATTTGGCAGAGCCAGCACTCAGGCCCTTTGCAGGAACTCGGCAAAGGCTTCAATGCCAAGATGACCAAAGGATAAGCATTAAAGACCATAATGTAAAATGCGTATCGTGGTTGGGAATGAACAAAGCTCCCCAGACCCGACTGGACCCAGGTAAGAGCACCTGTAATAACTGTTATAACAAAGGTTCAGCCTGCTCCGAACAGCAAGCACAGCTTTCTATTAAAATGCCCATTCCTTATTTTGCCAAACAAGCACAACCACAGAGATGGTGTTGGAGATTTCATTACAGTCTCAAATATGTGAAGTGCAACCTAACTCTATCCAAGTCTGCATTCAGCATTGCCCTGAAGATAATTTCACACTCTTTGACCATAGCAACAAGATCCAGTGTCTTAATGCGGAAGGGAGAGCAGAGCATTGCAGCCCCAGTGCCCACATTCCCAGTCCTGGTTTCTGGAACTCCATTTGCCTTCACATCCAAACAAAGTCCTTTTTCTGCCCAATCCAGTAATCCCCGATGCAACCTGGGTGGAAAGCACCGTGGCACCAGGAGCAATAAAGTTTAAAAGAAGAGTTGTGAGGGTAAGGAGATGGTTGGAGAGAATCCTTCAGTGAGGGCTTGCACCTGGCAACCTGGAACTGGAGGCTGTAGCAGAAGCAGGCACTGAAGCCCAGCAACCAGGGCCAGTGAGTCAGCTCCCAGGAGCTGCGCCGCATTCCCGAGCCTTCCCTTCCCGAAACAAACAGTGCAGAACAGGGCAAAGGTCCAGCACAAAGCTGAAGGGCAAAGGTATGCGGGGGAGGGAGAACACTAAACCTCACGTTTTTTTGGAGCAACAAGTTCCAATTACCCTCATCCTCCCCAACAAGACGGGAAGAGTTACTTGAATGTGAGTTGTGGGATCGGAACAAAACAGTAGTTTGGAGAGGAAACTTGGGGCAATGGGGGGGGCCTCCTGCTGCGATAGCAGCTCTGTTGCAACAGCCAGAAGAGCTCCACAATTACGTGCCACGACAGAGTGAGAATTGCCCAACACTTTGGAAATAGGTGTGTGCAGGACTACCAAGCTGGATACCTGAGCAAGCAGATGTGTGCGTCTACTCTGAACGCAAAGAAATGCCAATGGTAAAGTGAGCTTCCTATCCATCTTATCTCCTGCACTGGAGGCTGGTTTCAAGGAAAGCCCTATGGGGAGTTAGTCAGCAAGGGGTGAGATGCTAATGAATGTTCCCCTGCCTTCTCCTTAGTACCGGTAGCCAAGTCAGCCTCTACCCAGGCAGTATAAAGCAACATGCACTCAACAATAGTCAGCTCACCCCTGGTGCTTGCTGCTAGTAACTAAGGTGTGCCTTCTGGAAAGTACTGCTTACCCACCCAGCACGTTTGCCAAACAGCATGCAGGAAACTCTACTCAAGAAATCAAAGCACCTCCTGCATTTCCACTAGGAAATACATCGCTTTCCCTGGCCAAGAACTTGTGAGGAGAATTTAAAAAGTTAGCGCAGGCAAAGCTCAGCGATTGCAGTGCCAGTGATTAAAACCTGCATGCTCTTACTTCCAAGATGTAAATGGCTTCAAAAATAAAGAAGTGCCAAGTGCCTTGATGCAATATTTCTTGAAATACATCCAGCAGGTTTTCAAAACGGGGTGCTGTTAACACCTGTCCACACCAATGCTTGCATCAGCACCAGCCCTGGTGCAGGGCACAGTGGAGGAGTACAACGTGTTCCAGAAGGTCGAGCTGTTTTAACTGCATGCCATACTTCTCATCTAGAGAAGAACTGGACAAAACACTTTGAATTTGGTTTATGGCCAGTAGTGCAAAGCTGGTTTTGCCAGAAAACGTTTCCTTCACTACTGCAGACACACACAAGCTACCATCATGTGTCAGTCAGGCTGCTGGCTGCATTTATTTACATGATAAGAAGAGAACATGTAATAACGAGGGCATGATCACACAGATCTTGCTACTAGATCATTAGAGTAAAAATGAGGCATCATTACAGCTCTGCAGCGTCCCTCACAATCAGTCAGCAGTGTCAAGTACAAGCCCTGCCACACAGAACAGGATCAGGCATATCTCAGGACCCAAAAGCATCCTCCCCTCTCCTCTTTGCACCTTGCATCCTGACGGAAACACACATGAATAGAAAGGTAACGTGCATCGGTGAAAATTTTCTGGTGTGCCACTCCAGATGAGCCTCAGCCTCCACTCACAGCATCAGCTCAACCTAATGGTTGTCCCACTTACTGCCAAAAAGCTGTTGTGCTTTTGGGAGGTTAAGAAGCAAGGAGAGGCTTCATTTCAAGAGCTCTCCTTCCTGAAAATGCAGAAGCGCTTGCTCGAACATCCTATTATATTACAGGCTTCACTGCCAACTTCAAGCATAAAAATCCTGCAGCAGGTAACAAGACGCAAGCTTCTAAAAGTAAATTCTAATCCATGGAAAAACGACCCAGTTCTTCAGTCCCCCAATGCACTCCACTTGCCCAGCAATGGCGAGTGAAACAGTGCAAAACACGCTGGTGTTCTGACCACCTGGAGGTGGAGTTGTTAAGCTCTTCCCTATCCATATTCCAACACGGACAGCAGAAACTCACAAAGATCTTGCAGGTGGCTCTTTTCCCTGAGCTCAATGCTTTTACTTTTATAAGCACCAATTCCAACACAGGCCATTATGGAATGCGTGGACACACAGGGAGAAGGTCTTGTCCATTAAATCTGCTCTATGGGTCTATAATTAATATAATCATTATAAAAAAATAGGACTTTCAAAGCCTGCAAAACAAGTCATAAAGGGATCCCTTTATCTTTACAGAGCTGTCTTCACCATGCTCTCTGGTCTCCTGGCTACCTCTGGCAGATTAGGGCTGGAAACATTTAGTATCTCCAGCACACAAGCACTGCACTGGGAACACTGCTGGATTATGAGCAAAGGCTTTGTAAACTCTGCTGAGAAACCAAAAACTTCCAGTAGTGACTTTCCAGAGTTTAGATGCTCTCAATCCACTGCAAGTGTAGAAAAAGTCGCTTTCCTTGGGTGATCCTCCTGGAGGTCACTAAAACACTACAGCATGACAACTCGCCTCACCAGTGATTCTTTCACACAAATTCATGCTCCAGATCTTTTTCGGTAAGCGTCTGCCAAAACAAATCCTCCACCCAATGAAATGAGGACACAACATGAGCCTGCAAACTCTACAAGAAGGTGCCTGGGTGCAGGGCTGCCAGGCAAGGTCAGCTGCCAGCCTGCCTCTCATGGGAGCTCACCAGCCGTGTTTATTTTACACGTTTTCTATCCTGCTAATGAACAGGCAGCAAAAGAAACAATGAGGAGAGCCAGGCAGCAGCACTGGGGGCACTGCTGAAACCAGTCGCTGCTGCAAAGCGTCCCAGAACGCACCATTAACAAATTCCATTTTTTAAACACTTTTGGGAATACAGAGACAACTGTGCTGGGCCCAAGGACATTTCTGAGTGTTGCAGCGTTACTCCCTTACCCCACAGCTGCGTGGATATGCTAATGACACACGCTCACTCTCTCCCTCAAAATATCATCCCAGGAGTTGCAAGGGCCCCCTGCTTGTGCTGGGCAGCTGCCTCTTCGCTGCTGACGCTGACAAATCACACACCTTTGCGACTGACGAGCCTGGTAATGAATCTGGACACCCCTTACACAGGAGACTCAAACAGGAATATTCAACCTTGCAGTTTTGCATTTTTTGGTTTATTTCTCGGGATCGTTATCTCAGAAGGCATCACAATAAAGTGCAGCCTTCACACAAAGGAGCGATGCGACCAGTTTTGTGTAATAACGCACGAGGCGAATGCAGACAGCGACACTGTCCTGGATTTCCTTAAGCTTTGCTTATGTCCATGACTACAATGACAAACCACCAAACGATCCGAACACAGACTTCTACCTGGCAAGATTAACTTGTCCTCTACACTTCTCATTAAGATGACAGCTTTCTAGGTGGAAATTGCAGAGCTGCCCATCTTCCAAAGATCAATAACTCTGATGAATCATCATGCTAGGCAGTAACAGTTCTTACAAAACACTGGCACGTACAGTAATTGGGAATCTGATGGCACATCTGGCAGCGTGATTCCAGCGTTAACAGAGACAGGTAGAAAAAGGTAAGTCTCTCCCAAACAAGACGCATAGTGAAAACTTCTGTTGTTTTCGCCTACTCCCGATTCACTTGAAGCAGGTACGAGGGGAGCTCAACACCCATCCCGACAGGCGAGGAAATGGGTGTTCTGCAGTTTCAGCCTTTGCTGACGACAGCAGCGGGTTACAAGCGCGATTTGGACAGCGCAGCCCCTCCGCCTCCCTTTTCGGGGACCCCCGTTCCCCAGCCGCGCTCCTAACGCTGGGCAGCGATCGCGCCGGGCAGAGCGGCGCTCGGCCGCGGCCCCCGGCCCTGCCGCCGCCATGAGTCGGCAGAGAAAGGCGGCGCGGCCTGCGCGGGGGAGCCGCGGCCGCGCACACGTGGGCAGCGCAGGCCGCGGCCCGGGGAAGG
>VZUI01044276.1:0-34480 GCA_013401135.1 Cettia cetti | reverse complement strand
AAGGAAGGAAGGAAGGAAGGAAGGAAGGAAGGAAGGAAGGAAGGAAGGAAGGAAGGAAGGAAGGAAGGAAGGAAGGAAAAATGAGCAAGGGCAGAACACTTTGTACCAGAACTGGTTTTTTTCTTATCTTAGCCTCAGACTAAACTTCTGTTTCTTAAGAAAGTCACATGGCTCCAGCTCTTTCAAAGGGATGGTCTCAAACTGTCCAGGTGTGCACATCTGTCTTTTTGTGCAACCTGGGGCCTCACTGCACGACCTCAGGTAGCTTTAGCTGGTGTTTGATGATGGTACCAAGGAAGCAGTTCAGGTTTCTGTGCCAGTCTGTGGCCTGCAGGAGCCACTACTGCTGCAGGGGCAGCTGCTCCAGGCAAACACCAACTGCTGCCCTTAGGAGCTCAGCTTTGATGTGTATAAACATTTTTTCTACCTTGGTGACAACCTGAGCAGCCACCTTCTCCCTTCTCCTTTACTTTTGCACTCTCTCCTTTTTGCTGGTGGTGCTTTTGGGCATATTTTACCCTGCATTGCTCCCCTTATTCTGTTACAAACACCTGACATGACAGGGAGCAACAGGGGAGGTGGAACAGAAATGCAGAGACAGGCAGTGAGGATGTGGTATCTCCTGATAGAAATATTCACATTGCCACAGATCGAGCCAGAACTCCTAAATTAATTCTTCTCAATGGAACTTACAGTACAAAAATGCCCAGACAGATTTTGCACCAGTTTTACTAACTTAATTTGAATTCACACTTTTGGTTAAACAAGCTCAGCTTCCCATATGGACAAACCTATAAAACATCGTTTGACTTTCCCAGGAACATTTTTCATGCAGCCATTAACTTGAATGAGAACTGTGAGACATTACTGTACCTGCTTATGAAACTGTTTTTGTTAGATGACTAACTTTATGCATAGATGTTTAAAATTATTTAAGAGGGCAGTGAGGTTATTATTCCAAGTCTTATAAATGGAATTTCTTGCACATGTTCCTGATATTGGCGTCCATGCCTGTTTTGAATTTACTTACAAAGTACACTACCACACCCACAATTAATTTCAAGCTATTTCCTTGGCCCCCTCCGTTTGCTGCATTATCATCCTCACGTGCAGAAACTGCTCCTGTGTTTTTCCCTGCACAGGAAATGCCAGGCTGGCAACACGAGAAAGGCTCGGATTTTAACTAAATGTTAATGGTGATTGCTGCGGCTTGAAAGTGGCAACGAAGAAAAGCTCTCACATTTTGGATCTACAGCTCCTATTTGCTACTGGCAAAGCCAGTTAGGGTTCCTAAAGGTAACAATGACAAATGGGGACAAAAGCAACAAAGTAATGAGCTCAGGGAAGGAAAGATCTTCTGAAGTTACTCTTTTTTTTCTGTTACAAACAGATTCTCAAACCTGTTGCAAACGAGGAACGGCAGCAGCTCGGTGGCACCAGATTTTCTGTAGCCTTTCTAAGGGTGTTTCCTCCTGGAATTTAGTTCTGCGTGTTTTGACATTTGTACAGCCCAATCCAAGAAAGAAAAGCTCCCATTATCCCCTTTTTAACACACTGCCCATCCCAGCACAGGAGCGCAGCCCCATCGATCCAGGAAAGCGCTGCCAACCATCTCGCCCCTTCCTGCCTCTCCAGGAGAGTCCCACAGTCGGGATTTAAGGCAATCAGGAAGAAATAAAACTCCCTGTCGTTACAATTGTACAGAAACAGGAGCAAGCAAGACCTGGCCATTAACACACCATCCTAAACCCGGATTCCTCCGTGTTTCTGGGGTTCGGCTGATACCACCCCAGCCAAGAGCACAATTAGTCAGGAATTTGAGGTCTATTTCCAGCTACAGCTGTACGTGAGGAGCTCCTTTATAGTTGCACACTCAGTTTTCCGTAACTGCTGATTGAGATCTGCAGTGTAGAAATACCGAGCTTAATTCTCCTTTTTCCATGCAGGCCAGGTCTTGGCTTAAAAAACAAAGCTCAAAAGCCCCAAACCAAACAAATGTGTCTTGGTCTAAATCCTCCCTCTGTTTGGATCTTCAGAATGATACTGACTTCACAGAGATCTATTCTCTAATTTAAATGACTCCATGAGTCTATGAGTTCAAAAAGAAAAGTTTTATAAGTACAGGTTCAAAACAGACTCTCCATGTAGTAAAAATACCACTTTTGCCTTACAACTAAAAATGATCATTAAATGATGATGCTCCAAAACTCTATGGAAAGGCTCTTCAAATTCATGAGAAGAGTCAGAATAAAAGCAGAGATCTCGATTACTGAGAGTTTTCAATGGCTTTCTATTTCTTTGGTGCACATCCATCAGTATTTCATAGTCCAAAGGCTGTCCCATATGCACAATACATTAAAATGTATTTTGATGTATTTATCAAACTAGATTAAACCATGTTTAAACATTGCTGGTTCTAGATCTATAACTGGAGTATTAATATTAACCACATTACAAAAAACTGAAGATTCTTCAAGTCCATTTGCCTAATACATGCTTGCCATGCCTGACATTGCAAGCCTCATCCTAATCTGGAATTTAACTATTATTTGATACTTTATGTTCTAAGATTCCTTCCTTAAGTCTAAAGCTTTAATTTAAGCCAGCTGTTCCACAATAACTCAACTTGTGTGGGATTTTCCCACTAGATGAAAATGATCAGCAGGATTTATTTTATTTTATTTTTAAAGATCTATTATGCCCATTGAGAGATGGCTCCTTTTAAATAAAGGCAAAGAAATTGTCACAGTTGGTTCAGCCATGTAATGTGAAAATGATCCTGTGCAACACAGCTGGGTTTGTTGCTGGTATTGCATTGGCCATGCTGTGGGTTAATGCACAAAGTTATCTTGGCTTTTTTAGCTTCCCGTTTTTACTGACCTGTGCACTTTGTTTCATGCTGATAATTAATATATGATTATTACTATAACAATATAATATTCTAAAGAGGTATTTTTAATTCAAATTACAGCATACACTGAAGACTACTTGTGCTCATAAGGGAGAGTGTCAAAGTGCACATTCGTACTACAGAATGCCACTGGTGTACTATTAAAATACAGAAAGCTTTAGCATTGAAATAGATTGTTTTTCAATACCACTTTGATCACAAGAAAATGACAAATGACCTCTAGAAAAAAACAAAGAGCACAGTCATAGCAGAGGCAATGGCAGGTAAAGGGTTAAATGAAGCCAGGGTTTAGAGTAACAGAAGGTTTTCCTGCAAACTCCTTCTATGGTGTGATCCAGGGGAAGGTCCAACTCAAGTGCTGGATGTTCATACAGGATTTCCTATGACTAATGCTGTCAGCATTCAAGACTTTGGATTTAAAATGTGGGCGTTACACACAGATAGGAAATTTACCATTTACAATTTCATATTTGAAAATGAATGGAAATGACTCGGATTTTCAGATTCATTTGCTGTACGTGGAATGATAGTTATAAAATAAGGAAGTCACTAAGTGGCATATGCTGGGATTGCCTGCCAAGCTTTTACACAAGTCTTATATTTGGATGGGATTCACAGGAAGCTTGTACAGGAAGGCCTTTTCCTTCCTTATTTTCCAAAAGCTTTGCTGGATGGAAATTATGCCAGTGAGTAAAAGAGGGGAAGGGGGGAACAAAGCACCATCCCCGTGGTTTTGGTGTCAATTCAAGCAAAACTGCAAGTCCCATCTAGATCACATTGATGCAACCTGTTGTAAAATAAACTAACAAAACCAAGCTTAGGAAGCACAAAAGATGCTTTTGATTTGAAAGATTCAAAAGTGAAGTAATACAGAAACCAAACTGGAAAATGCAAACTTGAGGTGTAATCTGTTATAACTGAGTTCAATTTGCCAATATTTCTAGCAAACATGCCATGGCCATGCACACTCTCCAGCAGGTTTGCACTGAATTCTATTGAAGCTCTGCCTGCTTCAGAAAATGTTTAAATAAAGGTATTTTATTGAATTAAACATGAAGTCACTAAAAGCACTTGAGCTGTTATTACAATATCCCTTCTATTCACTTCTTAATGTCACATTTATCCCATTTTCATGATGCAATATTATATTTTAATTGAAACTGAGATTTCCCAGCGTCTTGTGACACAAGGGAAAAAGAAGGTTGATTCCAGCTATTAAAAATCATTATTCTTTCCTTAATCTGGATCTTCTAAAATCCCTGGTGGGCATATTACTGTTCTATTATTGAGCCAAGGATTTTGCTTCACTGGGAACCAGATGATAGATAAATATATTTCCAGGTAATTTACAATGGGTCTAGATTGCTGTTCAGCATTACCACGTCACCTGACAGGAGTCCCACAAGTCTCAGAGAACTCAAACTTCAGAGTTTTGCAAACCCAAAACTGCTATTTAGGCAAGGAGAAGGAGAAAAGCACAAACCAACAACGACCAAAAAATAATTTTAAAAAAGAGCAGAAACCAAAAAAACTTTTAAAACTTTCTCAAACAGGGAATGCTTCAACTGCACTGTAAAGGAAACTGAATTTACAAATGAGTGTGTTGAGGTTAGAGGGACGGTGTGGAAGAGACTCAAAAAGGCACAGGGTAGCAATATTCAGAGGATGAAAAGGAAAGTAATGCAGGGACAATGGAAGGCATCAAAAGCTTTGGGAAGGATGCCTGAAGAGATGCAGCTCTTGTAAGGCTGCTGGTGGAGGTGTGCAATTCTCTCCAGCTGGACATCAGAACCAGACATTCAAGTTATGGAAGCTATTATTTATTAAATAAAAAGGATGCAGAAATAATGAGTCAAACCTGTGCTTTGCCCACAGAGCAGCTGTGGCACAGGTACCAACCCTGTGTGAAAAGGCATTCCTAGGGAAAAGAAAATCCATGCTGCTGTGTTTGTATTACTCCTGTGACCAAAACTAGGGGTTTTCCCCCAAAAGTCTCTTTATGCAGGAAATAATTCTCTGCTCCCAGTGCAGACTAGAGGAGTAAGGAATAAAAGTCTTAGTTCCAGGCATGGGAATAGAGAAGTGTGAAAGCTCCAGTTCAGATGGGACTGCACATGATCTGCACAGCGATGGAAACTGAGGGGGCAGCCAGGTCGTGCCTTTCCCCTGCTGCGTGAATCACTCTTTGAATGGAAATTCGAGTAGGAAGACATAATGGCTTGGGAACAAAGGGAGCTGCTGGAATATCACAGGTGCAGCCCAGCACAGAAGGGTGGTTTGGGACTGCCAAGGAAAGCAAACACCATGAATCTGGAGGAGTTGTCAGGACTTTGTGATTTAGGGAGCTCTCCAAATCAACAAGGGTGTTTCTCATGGAGCCAGACAGGACAGCTGAGGTCCTGAGCCAGTGCTCCAATTAATCGGGTCCTCAGTGCTAGAACTTTATTCAGAGTTCACAAAAAGAGAGGAGTTGCTAATGTGCTGCTGATGTTTTTGGGAGTGCAGCTCTCACTCCTGAGGCACCTCTGTGGAGCTGGGTGTGTCACCACACCCTGAGCTGAGCTGCAGCTGAGGTGAGCTGCACGAATCCAGACCCTGATGAACAAGAAGAGACTTTCTGAGACTTTCTGGGGGAACCAAAACAGTCAAAGGCAGAGGATTCAAACAGAGGACAGGGGAAGCTGCCAGAACTGGGATGGGGGGAAACATGAAAGAGTCAACTCTGTGTCCCTCTGAATGAGAAATGCTGTGAGACTGAGCAAAAGACACCAAATTACAGAACTGAGAACAGACTAAAACACTAATAAGAAAGAAACAATTAGATGCCTGTGATTTTCTGCTACAGCAGGAAAGTTAAACTTCATTTTGATGTATAACAAACTAAACTGAATGCAACTCAAAATCCAAGATGATTTTAACTGCTTGATCCGGTTGGAGTACAACCAAATGATAATAAAGGCAAACAGAATAAATAAATGAACAAACAGTTGCTTCCATATCTTTTTTTCTTCAGAAGAAGGGTGGAAAATAATACCAATTTTTTTAAAAAATGTGGTTAGAAGCTAGCCCCTTGAATGATTTCAACTGTCTAAAGACTAGGGAAGTGCTATAGATAGAGAGATTCAGACAGAAGAGTGAAGATGTACTGGTGATAGATTTTTATGATCAGTAAGAACAAAATGCTGCTGGATTCTGGTGCAAATTCAGAATAGTTTTCACTAAGTCCTCTACCTCTACAAAGCAAATTTGGCCAAAAGGTTTCTGTGGGAGATGCAGTGACAGCACCACACCCTTCTGGGAGCAATGCTGGGCTGCAAGGAAGAGCCTCACTGTCTTCACCAGTTACAGAACTTTATAAAGTCTTTTTTCTGTAAGATTTCACTGACAAAGTGCATGTTCCTCACTCAAAACCACGTGGGCTTGTTTGGTTTACAATGCAAAAAATCTGCCCACTTTGGAGAAAAACCCCGTCCCTCTCTCCATTTGGTTTTGCTGATCCTTGAAGCTGCCTCAGCATTCAGTAACTCAACACTTTTACATGATTTACATTTTATCCTCGTGATAGGAGGGCTTGTGTTTTGCCATAGGTGTTTTCTGTTAGCCTTGGTCTGAAAGGACACATTTAAAGCTCTAAAATTATATATAAGATAAAATTATGACACTGATATGGCTTTCAACCAATTAGTGTCCAGGTTTAGTCAATAGATTGACATACAACTAGTTCCTAAATTTAAATTAAGCTTGTGACAGTAAATATGTCTGCAGAATAAACATGTATAGAAACAAATAACCATTAATACTAATCAGTTAGATACAAAATTTGTAATTTTTTTAAACTTTGCAGTATGAAAGTTGCAGTAGCTAAATATATCATTCATCATGTCAAAACATTTTTTCTGTGTCTTTCAAACCAACATTTATTTTATTTATTATGTTCTGAAACAAAAAACGTTTCTTTACTTCTGTGAAGCTAAACGAGCAACTTTTTTTTCCCTTCAGCCTCCACCATGTAGCTTTTTAGAAAACAACCTGGCAAGTAATGCCATGAAGAGCTTTGGAAAAAATACTTTAAATCTAACTATTCAAAACCTGAACGACACAAAAAATGGTTCCTAAGTAGTTTGGTCACTCTTCTTAAATTCACTTATAAATGCACAATAAACTGGAAAACAATAAAACAATCCTAATCCTCACTTTGGCCGAGTTATGTACTTGTTAAGCCTCATTGTAGAGGTGGATGCAGCCAGCCTGCTCCGCTGGCATTTGCAGCCATCAGCGGCGCTTTGCAGATGTGCATGGTCCACTCACAGCTACCCCGGCCTGGGAAGTTCATGGAAGTACTCGTTAATCTTCCTGGAAGCACTCGTTAATCTTCATGGAAGTACTCGTTAATCTTCCTGGAAGCACTCGTTAATCTTTGGGGAAAAGAACAGTTTGCACTGCATGGGCGCAGCGCTTAGCGTGACCTTCATTTGTTTATGCCTGAGGAAACGGCCCTACAGTGCTGAGATAAGGCTGTGGCTTGTTTTGGAAAGAAATAGAATAAAATACCTGGGGTATTATAGCAGCTCTTGCATTATTGGTATTTTGAAAGCATCCACGAGCCGTGGACAAACGGGGGAAGCTGCGGCTTCTGCGGGTCTCTCTGCCAGCACTGTGCCCGCCACAGGCTCCGCAGGGAGCGACCGGGAGGGGAGCAGGGGGGCGGGACGGGAGCGGAGCCTGAGTCAGGCCCAGAGCACTGCCAGGCTGCCCAAATCAGCTTTCCCTGCCCTCAGAGGGCCCCGCTCAGGCCCCTGATCCCCGTTCCGTGCCACCGGGACTGGCACTTTCGCAGGGAACACCTCCCATCTAAGAGCGGCCAGAAGCCCCGAGCCTGCTCTCCACAGAAAAATGACCAACACAAACTCTTCACTCAGCACCAAAGCTCCCCTTTGGATTTCCCTCATTTTCTGCAGCTCATCTTTAGGCAAAACCAAGCGCTGCACTTTGCCTCTCGCACACATCCTGGCTGCTCAGCTCTGCCAAGGCTCTAACAAGTGAAGCTCACTGTAATCATCACCACGAACTCTTCCAGCGCTGCTGTTTCTCAATCCAGCTCTGCCACCTCAAGCAGCTCGGATTTCTGCCTGTCCAAACCAGAGCTCTGCTCACGAGCCGTGCTCATTAAGGAAAATGTCTTGATTGCCCAGAGATATTTCTGCACCCCTCACGATGTTTAGATAATCTCTGTGTTATCTCTTACAGCGATAGGTTCCCAACAGGCGGCTCGGCAAGAGGCTCGGTGGAGGAATGGTGACCTCTGCAGGTGCCTCATCCCGCAGCCACATCCCCTCACTCCTTCCACCACACTCAAGGTGTGCTTTGGGTCGCTTTCATCTTGGAGAAATTAATATAGAGAAAATTAAATGTATATTTGATGATGACATGGCAACATAAAATCAGCTAGAGAACACGGGCATGCGTTAATTTAAGAAATAAATGTCCATTGCTGAGAAGTCAGAAAACAATACTTCAAAGGACAAAAACTTCAAAGCACTCTATAACTTCAAAGCACTGCACCAACAGTAATAAACACTTAGGACGTGTCTGTGAGGTAGAAAAAAAAAATTTCCTTTTTTAATGCTTGTGTAAACAGGGAGCAGGGATTAAGGGATTTGCCCAAGGACACAAGTTAGGAACAAAACTGAGATTGCATGTCAGAAATAACTGACTCAAGTGTCCCAGCCACAGCCAGATTTAAACAGTTCCCTGCACAGACACTTATTCATGTACTGCTGAGAGATTTTTATGATCACTAAGAGGTCAAAATTGATATCTTTCCTATCAAGGGCATCACCTGCCCTTCAAATCTATACATTTAGTAAAGCTCACCATTTTCTTTTTAAAATAACTTAATAGCCTTTTAAAATAACCTAATAATCCAGTCCTTGGATACAGGGAGCTAAAGAAGCCAGCAGAAATAAAAGTGCTCTGTGAAGTACCTTATTCCTCTCTGAATAAATATTCCCCTAACAAATAAATGTAAAAGATACAAAAGAAGCCCAAAGATAACAAAAGTCCAAAGAAGCCTCTTCCTTCTCTCCAACTTTCTTGTTTTCTTAGATGTCTAGTAATATTAAATACTAAAATTAAAAAAATTATTTTTAATGCAGAGTTTACTGCTGATCCAACCCATTTGTGGTCTCATGCACTTAATTAAAAGAGAAGAGGTGTTGAAGAAGGTGTTGTTTTAATTTTTTTCCCTTCTCTAAAACATTTACATGTCAAATAAATGAGTTAGTAATTGAAAAGGACATAAACAAAAAAGCACGCTTCAAATAGCCAATTCTGAATCTCTTGGTGAAGTCGTTATAGGAACAAAGGCTTAATTCTGAAAGTGCTTAAAATAATAATTAAAAAATAAGCATAATTTCTTAAAACAAATCTATACAACAAAATTTTCTTGCCAAATATGATTCTTGTCTTAAGACAGAATTCCCTCATAAGTCACATATTTATAATGAGAAACTTCTTTAAAAAATGCATAATTTTATTTTGAGAACTGTGATTTGCATCTCGTAACGTGTCATTTGCTGCTTGTTACTTTCCAAAATAAAGTGAAGTGGCTCTGGAAGAGATGCTGCCTGCAAATATTGTTCAAATGTTCCTCCTCAAGGCCAGGGAGGAGAACTGCACCCTTCCATCTCTGCTAGGACCTGCTTACCAGGGAAATTCCTGCATTCACAACACTGGGAAACTACTGCCATACTAATGGAATCTTAAAGAATATCACCATTTCTTTTTAATTTTTTTTCAGGAGTTAAAAAAATTCCTGTGCTATCTATAATAACTCTGCTCAGCACCCACAGAATATTTTCCACTGCCAGAGCTCACAACTTTCCTGTGAAGGTGATCAAGGATTGTTCTCTCTGTTCTGCAGGGGAAGAACAAAAATGACAATATAAAGATCCCAAACTGAGTAAGGACTGAGTTACTCAAAGCACTGAGAGATCCTCAGGACTTCGTTAAGTTAAATCAGAATATTAAATAATTTGCAGCTTACAGACTGAGTCAGTGGCAGATTTGGGAACACCATTCAGTCCACTTTAAGCCACGGTTTTCCATGCTATGAGTTAACAATCATTAACTAAATGACAAAGGTTTGGCTGTTCTTGGTGTAGTGCCCTTCTTTGCATTTCAGAGGAATTACTGGGCTCTCAAATTGGCTGTCAAATTCGCTGACTTGGTAACTGGCTGGCTTTCAAAATATATATTAAAAGTCTTGCCTTTCCCAGCTATTTCTTCAATAAAACTTTTTTTTTGTTTTTAATTAGAATAAATTTTGTGATCTTACTTATAAAGTTAAAGTCAACAGCGAAAAATTAAAAATCTTATCAGTCACCTTGTACAAACTATTAAAGAAAACACATGCAAAGGGAGCAGGACCCAGCAGAAAGGGCAATGAACTAAGGAACTGATGGCAAAATTTCCCATTTGCTCAAATAAGGTCAAGCTTTCAGCTTTTCAGCTCATTTTACCTCCAGCTTTTCCCAAACTCTGTAATCTCAATTTCTCTCTCAATTGGTTTCAAAATGTGTGGATAATTACTATTTTATTTCCTTCTCTTCCATAGGGACTTTAAACACCAATAAGTTAAATTAATTACAGCTAGATCCCAAGGTCCTACATCCATATGGAAGACTACACAGATTTGAAGCTCTAATTATACTTTAGATATTGCACACTGAATCATATGCCTTGATCCACCTCATGGAAGAGAATTAACTTGCAGACAGGCTCTGGGTTAGAGCAGGGATGACAAGCTCAATGGCCTTAAATATACCCCTGACTGGAGTTGTAGCTCATATTAGAAAGGCTGGATCACTTTTTATAACTAGCTGCTTACACAGTTTATTTTTATCTAGGTCTTTATGCTTTTATTTCATTGCATTGCAGGGTTGTCACCTGCGTAGCTGGCAGTGTGCACTCTTTCATTGCAGCTCATGCAAGGTGTGTGATCATGGCAACAGTAACTATGCTGTGAATTTTCTTTTGTCGTGTTTAATTGACTGGTCATTTAGGAACCAGCTTGGCCACAGGAGCAGAGAAACTCGACTAACAGCTATCTTCTATTCAAAGACCAGATTCACAAAAGCATTTTTTAAATCTGTAATTATGCATTAAAAATCTGGAAGAAGCCTTCCAAGAGAAATATCTTTACATATCACAGACTTCTGTTTTGTTATTAAGCTGTACTCGTTGCTAAGGAAGAACAGAGATGATCAAAGGACTTCTAACAACTAGAAACTCAAAAGTGAGGGAGTTTTTATTTCTTTAAAGATTTATCACTGATCTACAACGGTTGTTGCTTCATAGTTTTATGAAAAGACTGAAATTATGTGAGCTTGCTTTGCTATTTCCTATTTACCATCAAACAATACCTCAATTCACTTTTTGATTAGAAACATGATCATGCCTTCAAGCTGCCTGTTTACAAATCCACATGCAATTGAAGTCCTAAGGACTAAAAAAGAACTTGTACAAGGCATAAATGACCCAGACCAGCTTCTGCACTGGCTGATAGAAAATGGAATTTTTACCCCAGAAAAAAAGCTGCTCCTGAATTTCTACAGGACAAGAACAGCAAAGAACTCTTGGGTTTTAGACATACTCATTTCTCAAGGTGAAGGAGCCTGCAGGCTCTGTTTTTATCCATGTTTAAAGCAAGTGGAGCCAAAACTTTACAGCAAGATAAGAAAATACGTCAGTGAAGTAAATGAAAGCACTGGAGATGCCAGCAGACGGTTGGTTGGGTATTTACTTGAAAAAGATAAAGTTTGGTTTGAAAATAGCAGCAAACAGCACCAGGGGGAAAAAGACAGACCTGAGGAAAAAAAGCACAAGGGGCTATTAAGAAGAAAGGAAAAGTAACTCCACTTTCAAGGGCAAAAAAGCCTAGAAAAGATCCTGCTGCTGTTGACATCTTTGCTGCAGTTGCTGAAGGCTGAGTTAGAGAAAACACTGAGGGATAATGATCTCAGTGTGCCAAACCCTTCCAGTGAAACACTTCTGCATGTTGCAGCTGCTCGAGGCCATCTAGCCATCATGGAATATCTGCTCAGCAAAGGTGCAAGGACAGGTGTGAAGGACAGGAAAGGGAGAACAGCCCTGCACAGGGCTGCTGAGAAAGGCCACGGCAGTGCAGCCCAGGTGCTCCTCCAAGGTGGTGCTTCCATGCACCCTCTGCATAGGGCAGGCAAGGCAGCACTTCACTGGGCTGCACAGAATAACCACAGCCACATCCTGAGGGTGCTCCTGAAAGGAGGGAAAAGGAGCTGCAGGAACCAGCACAACTTTTTACACATGGCAGCTCTTGGAGATGAGAGCAGCCTGGCCAAAATGCTTTTAGAGGCTGGTGCCTCCACTGAAGGAAAGGATGAGAGAGGACAGACTGCTCTCAGCTATGCTGTTTCTCAGGGATCTGAAAACACTGCAAAAGTACTTCTAGAAGCCAGAGCCACTGTTGATTCCAATGTGGTTGAAAGAGCCTTCAACAGCAACCACCCACCCATCTTCAAAATACTGCTGGAATATTCTAAAGATAAAGACAGAAGAATCTGCACAGTGTTGTAGCAGCTTTAATTGACAGAGGCACAGATATCAATGCCCACAACACGATGCATTACACTCCTTTGCTGCTGGCCTGTGAAATGGGCAAAGCAGAGCCAGCAGAAGTTCTAATGGCAAAAGGAGCAAACTTGGGAATGAGGACTCGTGCTGCAGACACAGCTTTGCACTTGGCAGAGCAGGCTGGGGCTGCTTCCATGGCAGGCCTGCTCCTCAGCAAGGGATGGACACAGAGCGACGGAACCAGGCTGAGGAAAGCCCGCTGCACGTTGCTGCGCTCCAGGGTAACTTTGGGTGGTCCTGCAGTGGGTCTGGGTGGTCCTGGGGTGATTTTGGGGGGTTTCTGGGGGTCTCGGGGTGGTTTTGGGTAGTCCTATGTTGGTTTTGGGTGGTCCTGGGATGGTTTTGGGTGGTCTGGGATGGTTTTGGGTGGTCCTGGGGTGGTTTTGGGTGGTCCTGGGGTGGTTTGGGTGGTCCTGGGGTGGTTTTGGGTGGTCTGGGATGGTTTTGGGTGGTCCTGGAGTGGGCACTCGTTGGCCTGTTAGTCGCTGCTGGGCCAGAATTAACGCTGGCACTAAAGACTCCCTCGCTCCCCTGCACTTGGCACGTCAGGGAGGTCCCGCTGGTGCTGCCCGGCAGCTGCCGCGCCGCAAGGCTCACGTGAATGCCCGGGACAAGCAGCAAAGCGCCCTCTGCAGCCGAATGCTGAGCAGGGAGACAAAACACCGCCAGAGATGCTCCTCAAGGCCAGAGCCGATCCCAAGGCACAGGATAAGGAGAAGACCCCGCTGCACGTTTGCAGCTCTGAGAGGACACCTCAGCATGGTGGAAGTGCTGTTGGCTAACAAAGGGAGAGCTGGAGCTAAGAACATGGATGGGTGCACCCCGCTGCCACCATGAAAGGAAACACAGACATCGCAAAAGTTCTCCTGGCCTCGGGGAAAAATAAAAATATTGACGACAGAAACGTTTGGAGGAAGACAGGCCTGCATATTGCAGCCGAGTATGGGCATGGAGGGTTGATAAATCTCCTGCTGAGCCCCGGGGCTGCCAGCAACACCTGGGACAGCAGCAGGGACACCGCCCTGCACGGCGCCTGCAGGGCCGGGCGCCTCAGCGCTGTGAGAGCCCTCCTCAGCTGGGCACCAGGGAAAAGCAAATTTACTGCCTCTGAACAGCCTCAGGCTCCACTGCAAGCAGCAGAATTTAATTGACAGAAAACCAGGCTCAAATTTTAACACTGTTGAGAAAGAAAATGTTAATAACAAAATGAAGGTGTAAAGAAAAAAACTTTACGTTTCAGAGTAAAATTCTCTGTAATGTAATTTGGATAATCCTAATGTGGAATATGATTGAGAATTATGCTTGAGCTGGCAGAATTAAGTTAGCAAAGGTGATCTTGGAAAAAAAGGGATCTTAAGGACACTGTTAAACTTTTAAGTATTGATTAGTCTCCTGCCTCTCTCATGAATCACATACTTGGGACCTACTTAAAATGCTCCAGACTTAAACAGATTGAGTTTGACCTCTTCTAGTATAAATCAAGACAAAGATAGAAAATATCTTTTCATATATCTGTGAATATTAGCCTTAGTTAGGCATTGTTTGGCAAAATCACAAGTTAAAAAACATCTATTGTGAATAGGAAGATGTCTGTATTTCCTCAAGGTATTCCTGAGACTACAACAATATTAACAATTATTTTTCTATCTTTTGTCATACCATTGTCTAGATTTTGCATTTTTTAATAGAACAAAACCCTTCACATTTGCCATTTATTAATTTCACTTTCATTCCAGCCCAAATATAAAATATGTAGAATAAAAAGGTTGCAAAAGAGTTTCTTGGTTCGAAATATTTGTATTGAGATGACAACACAAATATAACCAGAGACACTTCTCTGAGTCAACAGAAAGTTCTGTGGGCTTATTTCCCTAATGATAAGCAACCCTTACACTTCCCTTCAGATTACAAACCAAATTACCACAAACACACAAACACCTTTTGAGAAACGAAATAAAGATTTAAGAATGTGTGAGATTAAAAGTGACTTTTGTTATCAATAAGACAACACCTTAACTTGACCCTTGCAATGCCACACTGAAGAACAGACATGACCACAAACTTGAAAGATACAGGCACACAGCCTCAGAGAATCACAGAATCATTTAGGATGGGAAAGACCTCCAAGATCATCGAGTCCAACCCGTGAACAATCACCACCTTGTCAACCAGAGCACTGAGTACCACTTCCAGTCTTTTCTTAAACACATCCAGGGATGGGGACTCCACCACCAACCTGGGTAGGGTGTTCCAATGTTTAATCACCTCTTCTGTGAAGAATTTTTTCCTAATATCCAATCTAAACCTCCCCTGGTGTAACCTGAGGCCGTTTCGTCTTGGTCTGTCCCTTGACCCTGGGAGCTGAGCCCGTCTCAGTGGAGGGAGAAAAGGTCTGCCCTGAGTCTCATTTTCTCCAGGCTGAGCCTCCCCAGACACTCATCACACTTGTGCTCAGGCCCTTCCCCGGCTCTGGACACCGCAGCCCCTCCGTGTCCTTCTCGCAGTGAGAGGCGCAGCCCCGCACACACCTCTGAGGTGCCCCTCACCAGCAGCGTGTGCCTCAGCCTCCCATCGCCGCCTCCCGCACCCCAGGGCCCGCCCGATCGTCACCGCACGTCCCCTCAGCGGTGGCCATGTCCCCTCAGGGGTGGCCATGTCCCCTCAGCTCCCGGCCATGTCCCTTCAGCTCCCGGCCATGTCTCCTCATCCCGGCCGTGATCCCTCAGCCCCCTGCCATGTCCTCTCAGATCTCGGCCACGTCCCCTCAGAGCCCGGCCCGGTCCCCCAGCTCGCCGCCCGCCCCAGCCGCCCCGCGCTCCGCCTACCCCAGCGCCATCTCCGCCTCCGCCGCGGCCGCTCCTCGGGGCGCAGCTCCCGCCCATCTCGGCGCCGTCGCGGCCGCCCCTTCCCGCGATATCGCCGGGCCCGCTGTCATGGCGGCGGCGGAGGAGCCCGAGGTGGACATCGAGGGGGACCCTGCGGCCGCGCCGGGGTGAGTGAGGGGCGCCAGGGTCCCGCTGCGGCTCGGCCAGCGCGCCCCGTCCCCCCGCGGCGGGCGGGAGGCGTGAGGGGAGAGCCGCTCCTGAGGGGGCGGCCCGGGCCGGGCGCTTCCCGGGAGAGACCTTGGAGTGTCACGGAGTGCCCGTGGAGAGGGGGCAGCGCCCGTGTGGGGCATCGTCGGGAAAGGGCACTGAGAACGGGGCTGAGATAGCGCTGGTGTGAGGAGAAGGCGGAACCGCCGTCATGGGATCCCCCAGAGCCCGGAACAGCGCTGCGAGGCTGCTGGGAGCATCCTTAAAATACCCGTGGAGAAGGTGCTGGGTTGTATAACTGTGTTAGCGAGCTCGCGGAGGCAGGGAGGCTCACAAAGCTGAATGCAGGGGCGGAGGTGGAGGAAACGGGTTCATAGAATCATAGAACGTTGTGGATTGGAAGGGACTTTAAAGATCTTCTAATCCCAACCCACCCTGCCGTGATCAGGGGTATCTCCCACTAGAGCAGATTGCTCAAGGCTTTATTCAGTGTGGCTTTGAACGCTGCCAGGGCTGGGGCATCCACAGTCTCCCTGGACAATCTGTGCCAGGGCATCACCACCCTCAAGTAAAGAATTTCTTCCTAATATCCAAGCTAATTTTTCCCTCGTTCAGTTTGTACCCGTTAGTCCTTGTCCTATTGCTCCAGTTCCTGCAAAGAGTCCTTCTCCAGCTTCCCTGTAGCCCTTTCAAATAGTGGAAGTGCTATCAGGTCTCCTCCAGGCGACCTTCTCCAGGCAGAAAGCCCCAGGTCTTCCCCCCTGTCTTTGTAGGGGAGGTGCTCCAGTGCTCTTATCAACATCGTGGCATCCTTGGACTTGCTCCAACACTTCCATGGCCTTCTTATGTTGGGGACCCTGGAGCTGGATGCAGCCCCTCGCTCCAGGTGAGGTCTCACCAGAGCAGAGGGGCAGAATCACCTCCTGAGCCCTGCTGGCCGTGCTGCTTCTGATGCAGCCCAGCATTCCAGGGCTTTCTGGGCTTCAGCAAATTCACAGATGAGGGATGCTGAAGTGAGTAGGTGGTGACTGTAATGCCTCAAATCGAGCATTTTCAGGTGCTGGGAGAGAACAAGAGGTTTGTACCAGAGATACACTGCCCTCAAGGAGCCCCTGCCACTCCTGCAGACAGGCTGCTGGCAAAGGGGGCTCTCAATCCCACCCTCTCCTGGGTATGCTCAAAAAGAAGCAGGACTTGTACTGATCTCTGGACATGGAGACCCTTCCTGATCCTTTATCCTATAAAGAGATCTCTGAAGTGCTGCACAAAGCAATTCTGAGCAGGAGGTGAGTTTAATTTAGTAACAGTGCATGGAATATAGGGCTAATTAGTCTTAAGCCAAGACTGAATGTTCTGGAAGTAAAGGTTTTTGAAAACAACCGATTACACAAATTACCAAGAAGATCTGCTGCATGAAAATGAAAGGAAGTTGATCAATGATGTTAATCAGTGACAGATCTCTAATTAGTAGTTATTTACAGGAAAGATTAAATATAAACTGGATGAAGTCTGTATGAGCGTGAGATTAAATATTGGGAAGAATCTCTTCCCTGGATGGGTCCTGGCCAGGTTGAACAGGGCTTGGAGCAACCTGATCTAGTGGGAGATGTCCCTGTCCATGCCAGGGAGTTGGAATAAGATGATCTTCCAACAAAACCATTCCAAGATTTTATTCTATGGTTCTAACTACCCTGTATGACAGGATTCTATTAAACCTTGTGCAAGTAGGAGCTCTCCTCAGCAGGAAAAGCAGTTTGCCTTTACAAGAAAATGCTTTTATCTTATTGGGGGTAAAATGTAGAATTGTTAAGTGGAGATAATACAACTCAATGATGTTCAATATTTAAAATATAATGGTTCTGAACACTGGAATTTATTTCAGAGATCATGAAAACACAGCATCAAGCCTGCTGCAGGATCACTATCTTGATTCATCTTGGAGAACTGGCAATGGTCTTGTAAGTATTTTTTTAATCAATGCTGCTTGGAGCAAGGTTATCAGTGTTTCTGTTTCTCTCTTGCCTCCATGCACACACTCTTTTAGGTTTTTAACCAGTGCTCCTTCCTTACTTTTAGAAGCAGTTTATTGTCAGTACTCAAGTGCAACGTGACAGAATTCAGATATTAAAATGTATTTCTGTTGTTTGCAGCCCTGGACGTTGGACAGCAGCATTAGTGAAGAAAACAGAGCTGTCATTCAGAAGATGTTGCTGGAAGAAGAGTATCCTTTTGCTGATTTGGTTTTATGTTTTCCTGTAGAATGCTAAAAAACCTCCTATTTCCAAAAGAAATGGATAAATCTTTCCCTGTTTAGGTGACTGAAGCCCTGTCAACTTCTAGGTAGATTGCAGAAATCCTGCTGTAGAAAATGCAGTATTTGTTTCTACAGCTGGGTAATTCTGAAATAGTGTAATTGATCTGATTATTAAAATTCTCACATGTACAAATATCTCTGATGCTTTGAAAACTTAATGACTATTTCAGATATTATTTATCTAATAAAACACTTTCTGAAAAAATATGGCTCAACCAAAAGGAAATGGAGAAAAGATCTATGAAAAGGTAAGATTTGTCTGGGAAAAACCCTTAGTTAGCTGAGTAGAAATGAAAATTCTAAAATAAGATTATGCACCAGCAGCACAATTACTAATTTTTATTTTCACTCTTGCATTTGCAGCCCACATAAGAAAACTGGAAAAGTCATGTATGTACATTTTAATGATTTAATTGCATTTATAAGTGTGGTGTCTGATTTTGTTAAGTTACCAGATACTATTTGAATAAAATCAAGGTTTCTTTTGTTTGGCTGTATAAAATTATTTAATAGACCTTTCAACAGGAAAAAATATTGTTGTATGTAACAAGAGGCTAGAGTAAACCAGGTTTTGGGGAGTTTTTTGGTAGCACAGTGGTCCTTAAGATAAAAAATTGTTAATTCTAATTGCCTTTTTACCTGAAGTTCTGTGTTGCCTGCTTTGATGTATTTCTGTGCCATTGGTCACTGACGATTATTGAGTTGCCTTGAATCTTCCATCAAGATGGAGAAGCTGATGTGATTCTCAGTATTTTATTTGAGTCACATTCATGTTTAGAGCAATACTTTGAGTTTTACCAAAGATGGGGAGTCTTGAGTGACTGTGATTGGAGAATATCTGAAATTGGGAAAGCTCTGATTTCTGCTTCCTGCATTCCCAGGGTGCGTTCGCCTACAAAATCACCTGGCTGCTCCTTGAAATGGACATCAGAGGAAAAAGAGCTGTTTGAGCAAGGACTGGTGAGGGGTTTTATATATATATATGTAAAGTGTTTTAAATGAATTGATGAGTTTATCTTGAACAGCAAAGCAATAGCATGTTGTATAATCACAATGCTGCATTAACTGTGAGAAGGATATTGTGTTCTAAAGGCAAATCAGGTAATAAAGTAAAATCCTTTGCTGTTGTAAGGCCTGCAGAGATTATATGGTTGTGCCAATTGTAAAAGGGTTTGCTTTGCCAAGCACAAGGATTCCTTGGGATAGCAGGCAGCAGAGTGCCTGAAATGGGTGAAGAAGATGCTTTAGTTAAGAATAACAATAATCCTTACTACTGGATGCAGTTTCCTTGGTGGAACATAAACAGTGAGGTTCTTTACCACGGTTAGCTGTGCTGTTTGTCCATTTTAATGAATAATGAGGTTTTGAACTCGTTTGACACATGCAGTGCCATTGTGGCGTGTCAGAGCTTGGGTCACTTCCCTGGGCTTTGCTGTTTCAGGTGAAATTTGGCCGCAGGTGGACGAAAATTGCCAAAATGATCGGCACCCGAAGTGTCCTGCAGGTGAAGAGCTACGCTCGGCAGTACTTCAGGAACAAGGTGAATGGAGCATCCCTGGGGCTGGCAAATGTGTTTGCCAATGGGTAGCTTGGTTTTAAGCTGTCTTGTCAGGGCACTGCTGTCAAAATATGTACTTTATTCATCTCCAGAGAAGGAGAATATCCTTATTTGCAGATTTAAATGTGAAGTCAGAGCTGATTTCAAATTCCTTGAGTGATCACTGGTTTTATTGCTGGTACAACTAAACAATAAATGCAGTATAATTGTGGTCCCTTATAGTGTTGGTTGTTAGAAAATACTGGTTTTCTACTACACAGCCCTTTCTGCTCTGTGTTGTAGTTTTAGCTTCAGCCTCATTTGAGATTTCATAGGCTTTAGGAAGAAATAACTACTTTCTAGGGTTCTTTGACTGGAAATACATGTAAATTTACACTTGGCCTAAAGTATATCTGTGTAAAAGTCAGTTGCAATGGATTAAACTAAATTAAAAGGATAGATTGAAGAAGAAACACTTCAGAATATCTGCTGTCCAAATAAAACAGTCCTGATTATTTGGGAGGCAGATGGTTTTGGTTTGTTTTTCCCTCCTGAAAGTGTTTTGCATTTTCCTAAGGCAAAAAATGGTGATTCAGAAAAAGAAGAGCAAAGGCAGTGTGGGAGCAGCCTTCCCATGGAAGATGGGATAAGGGTGGAAGCTGGAAACTTGAGAGGCCGTGCAGACCCCAACCTGAATGCAGTGAAAATAGAAAAGCTGTCAGATGATGAGGAAGTGGACATAACTGATGACATGGATGAACTACTCACTCCTGCCTTCCAGCAAGAAACAGGAAAATCTGAATTATCTGTTATCCCAAAAAGTCCAGTTGAAGGAACAAAAGCAGTGGAAGAAGGTTTTTCATCTGCTGGCCACAGTTCTGCTACTGCTGTGCCTAAAGAAGATCCTCAACACAGCAGGCCAGAGACAGTGGATGCTCTGGTGTTTCCTGCTGTGGCTGCAACGTGTTCCCAGCACCTGAATGGGGATAAATCTGTGAATTTGGATTACCAGCAGTACAATAATTTCCTTGAGAAAGCTGAACAAGGTGGACCAGTCACATGTCGTGGGACTGCGCAAGGAGCTGATCAGGAGCTCAGTGAGGAGCAAAAAGACCTGGCTGAGAATGGATTGCTTTTTCCTTCTCCCTGCCAAGTGGATGAAGATCATCAAGAGGAGGCAGAGGAGCTGAAGCCACCTGACCAAGAAGTGGAGGTTGACAGAAGCATCATTCTGGAGGAAGAAAAGCAGGCTATTCCTGAGTTCTTTGAAGGGCGCCAGGCCAAAACACCGGAGCGTTATTTGAAAATCAGGAATTATATTTTGGATCAGTGGTGAGATGCATTAATTTCTTTTACTGGAATAAGTGATTAAGATGTTCTGCTCTGATGTAGTTAAAACACTACTTAGCACTAACAGCTTACTTCTGAATACAGTGAAATTAATTGTATGGTAGCTTGCCAGTGAAGAGCATTCATTATTAATGCTTCTTTTGCATCTTCCTGATTTTTTCACTGACATTCTGGAAGCTGAGCAATGAAAATACTTTGAAGCATTAAGAAAATTAATGTCCTCTACCAGAACAGGCTGCATTTATTTTGGCTGTGCTATTTTCTTGCCATTTTTGTCATCCTATACATAAGAATGGTTCCTTAAAATAACCAATGGCATTAATTCTGTAGCACTGCCTTTACAGAAGGGCAGTAAGAGGCAATAATCTGTGCTGGAGCAAATAATGTAGACCAAAATAATGCCTCAGATTAAGAGGCAATTGGAGTGGTGCTTATACACTAAAATATTTTATATTCCATCTCCAAAAAATCAGTGTAAGGAACCGTAGTGACTTGTAGGAGGTTCAAGATATTTTGATTGCCAGTCTTGGTTTGTGCTTGCTTTGAAGTAGAAAGAATTATTGAGTTTTACTCTGTTATCACTCAGTTGTCCTGTGCTCTGACAGCTTCTAGTTGCAAAGAGAGACTAAAATTCCATTTGACACCAGAGAAGTGTTGAACTGAGAAGATTCAGTATCAGTTTAAAGGAAGGAATAAATGCATGGAGAGTGAAAACAGGAGCTCAGTTAAAGTCCCCCAATTCCTTTGTCCCCCGTGGTTTGTTCTGCTCTTTGAGCAAGTGCTGTGCTTTGTTTTAGGGAGAAATGTAAACCCAAATACCTGAACAAGACCTCGGTGCGTCCAGGCCTGAAGAACTGCGGGGACGTGAACTGCATCGGGCGCATCCACACGTACCTGGAGCTGATCGGGGCCATCAACTTCGGCTGCGGTGAGGAGCTTTGTGCCGGCCCCTGAGAGCCTCTCCCGTGCTCCAGGGCTGGGGGCAGTGGGGAGCTTTGTGCCGGCCCCTGAGAGCCTCTCCCGTGCTCCAGGGCTGGGGGCACTGAGGAGCTTTGTGCCGGCCCCTGAGAGCCTCTCCCGGCACTGCCCCAGGGGCTGCCAGCACACAGAGCATGCACATTCACTCATCCTGAGCAGATTCTCTCATAATCTGGAAATCTGGAGGAGGTTGTGACCTTTTAACAGGATTAGGAGTTCTGAGTTTACACAAAACCTTTTATTTTTTCTTTTTATTTCCCTTTCTTCATGTTTAGCCACACACACACTGGTTGGTGGGATGTTTGTTTTGTTTCATGCTTTACTGTGTGTCCTGATACCAGCTGTGTCTGAAATTCTGCCCTCCTTTTATTAGGCAGAATTGAAGTAATTGTTTCTATTCCCTAAATTATAACTATTTCCTAAATAAACACCAATGCCTTCATCCTCAGGGCTAGTTTTTAAACAATTCAAGTGTTAAAATTAGGTGACCTGTTAAAAGTGAATGTGCACCTGTAACTTGATGTTGGTTTAGAGGCTCTGAGTGAATTTTGGTCCAAACTGAATGACAGTTACATAGGAGAGGAGCAACGTCCTGCAGTTACACTTTGTCCAAAGTAAAGCCATTAAAAATTAATTAACAAGAAGGAACTTTTGTTGTTTTAGAAGTGTAGTGGGAGAGGGCCATGCCATCACTCAGAATTACCACTCTCAAGAGCTGTCTTTACCGTGAGGGTTCGGTTGCTTTCCCCTGTTCCGTTTGCTGTTGTCTCTTACCGTGTCACAGCTGAGTGTCCCTGAGCGCGCTGACGCTGTCCCCTGTGTGTCCCTCAGAGCAGGCCGTGTACAACCGCCCCCAGCCCGCCGACAGGAGCCGCTGCAGGGACGGCAAGGACGCGGTGGAAGCCTATCAGCTGGCCCAGCGCCTGCAGTCCATGGTACGGCCCGGGGCAGCGCCAGCCGGGGGAATCCGCCTCGGGGAATTGCTGCTCTGCTCAGGGTGCGGCTTCCTTCAGTGCCTGTGGTTCAGCTGGCAGCCTTGGTACTGGTGTCTCACACCCACTCACTCGCAGGCCTTCCCCTGCAGCCTGAACTCCCTGCTCCCCACTCTCCATCATTTATTAGCCACACAATAGTGAAGTGCATTGCAGTGTGTGATTAAGCAGCTTGCATTTCAGCTGTTAAATACAGTAGGTATGTGTTATGGCTTACTGAGAGCCCTATGCACACAATTAAATGCAGCAGTAACTCATTTATAACTGCACAAATTACCAAGGCTTGCCAGAGTTAATTTTTATATTCACACTTAATGTAGCATTTTTAAGTACTTTGCAGCAAAGTAAATCAGTTGATGAGAGGAAAACGAAATAAATCCCACTTAAATAATAATAAATTGAAATGTAAAGAACTGTAGCATTCACTAAATGTAAACACACTGGGTTTATAGCTGTGTGTTGTCTGAGCATGAATTCAGAGCTGTGTACCAATGCCCTGTTGCAGCCAGGGCTGCTGATATTCCATGGAACATTAAAAGCCTTTACAGCCTTAAACCCCAAAAACTTTACTGACGATAATTCACGACAGATTGTGAACAGCTTAATTCTACAGAAACCCAGGGTGTTCTTTATTTTCTGGGCACCTGTTGGAGTGTCAGCACCATTCCTGGGGCAGTGACCTTAGGCTGCTGGGTGAGGGAGATGCAGCTGTTTCAGGGTGGGGCCTTTGGCTCACGGCGGTTTCTTGCCTCAGCGCACCAGGAGGCGGCGAGTGCGGGACCCTTGGGGAAACTGGTGTGATGCCAAGGATTTGGAAGGACAGACATTTGAGGTAACCCTTCTGTGCTTTAAACTTACCTGAAATCTTCAATTCTTGCTGATTGCTGGCAGGTGCTGTTGCATCAAACAGACAGGGGAACTGTTGTGTCATAGGGACTTAACCTCTCTCGTTGAAGTGTGATTTGGAAATACTGCAGTGGCTGGTACATCTTCATGCTGATAAATACAGCTGCATTTGGGGTTTGCAGAGGGGTTTATGCCCATAAAACCCTTTGCCTTGTCTTGTAAGAGATTTCATGACCTGTTGCTTTCAGTTAGCTGCCTTTAGGGTAACAGTAGGGCATGGGAGAATAAGATTTAAATGTTATTTTTTCAGTCCTGTATGGTTTCCTTGTGCTCATTATGCAGGTGATAGTGAGTTCTTAATATTAGTTCTGCTACTAGCAATATCCCCAGTAATGCTGTGGTTTATTAAGTGCTTAAAAATTCATACAAGGTTAAATATCTTATGGGAGAATTGGAAAGAAAATATATATCTGTTCCTACAATTACAAATTACAGGAAGAGTAAAGAACTGTAAACATCCAATTTTCCTGTATAGAAAGCCTTCTTAATTTTCAACATTTCAGTAATTACCTGTAACAATTACTTCCATAATAATATCATGCCATACCTATTTTTGAGTAGCTGTGGGTTAATAATTCCAACACTTCCTGGAAAATACATATTTAGATGGAAATAAAGGTTGAAAACATTCATCCCTAAGGAGGGGGCATGATGAATTCTGGCCGTGGTTTGTAATGGCAGATTATCACACCTGGATTTACACCTGCTTTTTGATGTGGGCTGTGATTTTACTGAATTTGAATGATTTGGAGAGTGAGAGAATTCTCTTATCAGGCACCTTGTGGACTTGATCTCAGATTGTCATTCCTTCCACACTGCTTGGTTCTGCCATGGCTGTTGCCTCTTATCTTGAGTAGTCTTGTAATGCAAAAATTATATTAAGAGGGCAGGGATATCAAAAATTTATTCTGGGCTGGTTTTACAATCAGGGCTGAAAAAGCACTTCAGACATTGAAACATTCAATTTTTTAAAAAAATCTTTTCAGCATCTCTCAGCTGAAGAATTAGCAAGAAGGAGAGAGGAAGAAAAACTGAAACCTGCAAAGTCTTCTAAAGGTTCAAGGCAAATCAAAAGGTATTTGCTCACATTGTGTTCAAACATAGATCTGCTAGAAATGGAGCAAATGTCCTGTGTAGTGTCAGGCTGGAACCCTGCACAGCATTAATATGTATCCTGGTCTGAAACAGCATTTCAGATGTTCTGTGTTGGAATTCAGGAGTGTGGGAAGTGACATTTCTGTATTTGGTGGAAGTCATCCTAATGTGGGATGAGAAAATCCAGTGAAGAAAACAAGGTTATTCCTCCTCTGCCAAGGAGACAGTGGGAAACTTGAAAAGTTTCCTGACTGTCCTACATCTTTAGAGAAATTTTCTTTCATTTTATAGTTCCTTTGATCCCTTTCAGCTGATACCATGCTGTTTGTTCACAGAAGAAAAGCAGGTATGTACCTCTGAGTGAATTACTGAGAAGGCTCCATTGCTTGGGTCCCTTTTCTTATTATTGTGTTTATCATTTCAGGAACCCTTTCAGGTGAAAGTGTCCTCTGAAGCACTTCTAATAATGGATTTGGTGAGCATTAAGTTTTGTCTTTCAAAAAGCTATGATGTATATGCTGTGGGTTTGTTGGTTTTTTTTAAATAAGCAACATAACAAGACCAAAAAAATAAAAGAGAGAAGCTGTGGCTGCCCCATCCCTGGAAGTGTCCAAGGCCAGGTTGGGTGGAGCTCTGAACAACTTGTTCTAATGGGAGGTGTCCCTGCCCATGATGGGGGGATAAGAATTTAGCTTCCTTCCAACCCAAACCATTCTGTGATTCTTTCCAGTCAGACCTAGAAGAGAGAACCTGGCATTAAATAAAGCCCCTAAAATGAATGGGGTTTGTATTGTGCTTAATGTACAACTATTGATCTTCTAGAAGAATAAGAGCTTTGCTGCTTTACTGAGAGCTTTGCTACTTACTGCTCTCTGTCATACTTTAAATCTAATTTGCTTAAAGCTACTTTCTGAAACAGACTGCCCTTCTGAAATCTATGGCTTCATTTTCTCCCAGTCTGGGAATTGATTTTGTGTTTGCAAAGCAATGTTTGGGTTTTTTAAGAATAACAGGCTGTACTGAAAGGTGTGCAGTTGTTCAGCACTGCCCAGGCTGCAGTTTTTGAAGCCAGCATTGCCTCGTGTATAAAGTGTTGCACCCTTGCACTACATCTGTGGTGTGTCTACAACAAGCAAATCCCATCTTTTCTGTTTGCTTTAACTGGAAGTACTGGATATTTGAGAGTCTTGAGTTTCCCTTTTACCTGTCCTTGAGAAGTCAGTGACTTGTGAGAAATCCCACAGCTTGGACTTTCCTACTTGTTTGATCTCATTCCAGCACTCTCACGTGTCTCTGGCTGAAGTGATTGGGCTGCTTGGTGGAAGGTACTCTGAAGCTGATAAAATCGTGGAAGTAAGTGTTTGTCTTCACCTTTTCTCTATAATACTAAAACTGAAATGATCAAAGTCATAATTTGAATAGATGTAGCTTCTTTCTAAAAGGCAACTAATTAAATATATTGAAGTTCTTTACTGTAGTGTTGAAATATGAGAGTTGAGCTTACATTCGAGTGTCCACTGCATCGTGAGGAAGATGTGGTAGATGACTCTTAAAACCCTGCAAGTTTTGTGTAACTGATGGAGGTTCCAGTTGGACCCTGGGCACTGAGAATGTCAGGTTTTTGTGCTGACAGGCACTGACCCTCAGGAGAGCTCTGCACTGGACCTGAGGCCGTGGAACAGGCTTCTGGAACTGAGTGATAGCACTGGGATTATGGGGTCTGGTTTGAATAGAAGTGTGTAATGTCACAAGGTGCAAAATTTAGGATTTAAGGTTTTAGTATATAGTAATATATATAATGCAAGATGGAGGATTTAAGGTGTTAGCCAAGTTCTTCTTTCACCTTCTTCTCCATAGGTTTGGGTGGAGTTTTCTAATTGGGTGAAAAGATCCACATTGCAGACCACAGGTGGTTAGTTAGTGGGCTAAAAGTAAAAATACTATAGGTGTCATCTCATTATTGGACAAATTATGCTTCAAAGACCTTGGAAGGAGTTACAGAGGCATTTTGTCCCTTGTTAGCTAGAACTCCCAACTTGTGAGACTACTTTAGGTAAGAATTAATAAACAACTGAGTCTGAACATGGAAACTGCAGCTCCTGAGCTTTAGTCCTGGCTGGAACAGGAGGAAAAGATAAAATCCTGTAGTGCTGAGTTTCAGGCCTGGGATGTTTTGATCTTGGAAGGGTTCTTTCCCAGGTGTTCTTCGGTAAACACAAGAACAATGTTTTGTAAACACAAGGATGTTTACATTCTTTCTTATATAGGAGGGACCTTCTTCTGCTGTCCCTCTGGGATGAGCAATTGATTGAAAAGTTTCCCTTTGTGTTACCAATCAAACTGGCCTCTGACATTCTGAATAAAGAGGAGTTCATCCCACAGTAAAGGAGAACCTGAATTAATGCCCGAAGTTCCTTGGCTAGCTCAGATCCTAGAGGGCTCTGGAGGAATATTTCAGGGATAAGACAAAAGATACCAAAAGAGGCTCTGACCCCCAGATGTAGTACAAGACTTTTATTCTCTAAGGTCTCCAGGGGGGAAAGAGGACGAACAAAGGAGGACAGGGCCTTGTCTAGACTCCTGCCCAGGGAAAGGCACTTGGCTCTCAGCCAATAGGGTCAGAATAGGGAGGAAGGGTTAAACTAAAAGGTTACAAGCTCCAGAGCTCTCTGTAGGGGGGAAAACATTCCCCAGAGAGATACAACAAGAACCCAGTGAGCGCTTTCTAAAGGAGCCTGCATCTCTTCTGTTCGTGTCCATTGCCTCAAAAACCCGCTCATTTTCATGGTGCCGGTGTGAGGCCGGAGCTGCAGCCTGCCGGGGTTCCTTGCAGCACTGCAGCTGGGGGCTCTCCCTGCAGGTGTGTGCGGCAGAGCCGTGCAGCAGCCTGAGCACGGGCCTGCAGTGCGAGATGGACCCGGTGTCCCAGACGCAGGCCTCGGAGTCGCTGGCGGCCAGGGGCTTCCGGGTGATCGGCTGGTACCACTCGCACCCCGCCTTCGAGGCCAGCCCCTCCATCCGCGACATCGACACCCAGGCCAAGTACCAGGTACGGCCCCGAGGCCCCGCTGCTCCCGGGGAGGAGCCCCGAGCCTCAGAGACCCCGCCGCTCCCCGGGGAGGGACCCCAGAGCCCCGCTGCTCCCGGGGAGGAGCCCCCGAGCCCCCGCTGCTCCCGGGGAGGAGCCCCCGAGCCCCAGAGCCCCCGCTGCTCCCGGGGAGGGACCCCAGAGCCCCCGCTGCTCCCGGGGAGGAGCCCCCGAGCCTCAGAGACCCTGCCGCTCCCCGGGGAGGAGCCCCAGAGCCCCCGCTGCTCCCGAGCCCCGGCTGCTCCCCGGGGGGGTCACTGCTGCTCCAGTGCCCCTGGCATCAGCCCAGCATCACCTGACATCAAAGCTGTTCTGAAGGTTTTAGCGTTGCTGTTCGGAGTAAGACTGGATTTGTGTGTGTGGTGTTTTTGGTGTTTTGTAGAGCTATTTCTCCAGGGGTGGTGCCATGTTCATCGGGATGATCATAAGCCCTTACAACAGGAATAATCCTCTGCCCTACTCCCAGATCACCTGTCTGGTCATTAGTGAAGAGATCAGTTCTGATGGTTCCTATCGTAAGTACCCCTGTTTATTGCAGTGTCTTAATTCCCCTTTTCCTTTTGGGTGTTTAGGGGAAGATGCTTGGTTTTGAACCTGAGGAATCAGTATTTATGTATTTATATTGGTGATCTGATTGCATTATATAAATAGTGTCATTTATAATGGTAACATGCTGGATAAATCCAGGAATTTCACTGAGAGAATAAACCTGGGAGTTGTCTGTGCTGTCTGGACAGGAATACACAAGTGGAAATACATATGAGATTGATCTTCTGTGTTTGTAGTTCCACAATTCCTGAAAGAAGTGAAAGGGTTGGGTTACAGGTCACTATTATTTACATACAGAATCCATATGAGCAGCTTAGAAACTGTTTCCCATGTCTTTCTTGGCCTTTGCTGCATTACAACTTTCTGAACAGATTCTCTGCTCCAGGAGACAAAAGTAAATAGAAAAGAATTGGCTGCTATAGTGGCCAAAAATCCTTAATTTTTGAGTAATGTGGCATTCAGAAGGTCAGAGGATGGAATCAAAGTGCCAGCTGTCCAGGGGAACCCAAGGCATGAAACTGAGATGGTGCTGGCATGAACCCCCACCTAAAGGAACAAATTCTTGATTAAAAATACCACTGGCATTTCATGAGAACAGGATCTTTTCCTTTCTTGAATAGTTCAGGACATACCACATATAATTTGCTGTACTGCAAGTGATGATCAGATCTTCTGCTCTTTTCCTGGCAAGGATTTGAGGGAAATTCCCCTGATAACAGTAGGTGGTTCTGGTAGCTGCCCATTCTCTCTCCTCCCTCTGTTGATAAAGTCCTGATTTTTGCATCCACACTCCAAGGTTTCCAGTTCTCTTGGCACAGCAGCAGCCAAGGCCTTGTGAGGCCACAGTTGCCTCTGTTTTGTGGAAGCAGAGAGGGGAGCCCTGTCCTGGGGCCTCACTGCCCTGGGCCCCAGTTCCTGTTCACCACACTGAGGCTCCTGCAGTTTATCCTCTTTTCCCACACATTGTGGGAGGGAATTAAAATACTGCCAAAATCTATTGCCCTTAGAACTAGACATTTTTGTAGTCATGTGCATTTTCTGTCAGAAGACTTCAGATTTCTGTTTAGCTCCTGAAATCAAGGGTTTACAAGATGCCATCTCCTCTGGCTCTTTGGAAATGATTTACTGAAATGTACAGTCCCTTTCTTTCTCCCTGATTTTTAGTAAATGAATTGTGTTCTGCAAATAACTTTCTGATGGTCCTTTTAAAATATTTGCTAGAATTCTCTTCCCCTCATGTGCAGTGAACTAGAATAATTTCTTCATTTCTGAGCAAAATTCCTTTGAAATTGAAAACAATAGTCAGCACTTCACCATCAACCCATTCATACTGAAAACCCAAACCTTTTTTTAAATTTAATAACCATATAACTCTTAGGCTACAGAAATACAACTAAGTTAGAAACATTCAATTAATTTTTCTATTTCTGGGATTGTTGTAGATGTCTTTGTTCTTCCTTATGGAATGGGAATTGGCAGGAACAGGGAGCAGAACAGATTTGTTCCTACTCCCACCAGAATTAAATTTGGAATCCAAAACACGTCATCCTTTAACCTCCTTTATGTTGTAAAGTAACAGAACTCCAGGCTTCTGCAGTCAGTAATAAATGAAGAACAGTTATGGGGAAGGAAAGAATTGCACCTAAACTAAACAGGAAAAAAAACAGTGGAGTGTAGCAAAAACACTGAATAATGATCTTCAATTGATTGCAGGCCTGCCCTACAAATTTGAAATGGAACAGATGTTGGAAGAGCCTCAGTGGGAATTAATATTTGAAAAAACAAGGTGGATAATTGAGAAATACAGATTTTGCCACAGGTATGTGTCCACTTCTGTTACAAACAGCCAGGTTTTATAAATTTATTTTTATATTTCAGTCAAGACCTGTGGCTGCTTTCTCCAACATTCCTGTTTGTTTTTCTTCCAACAGCAGTGTCCCCATGGATAAAATCTTTCATAGAGATTCTGACCTGACCTGTTTGCAGAAAGTAAGTTTTCTTCTCTTAACTTTTTTACATTAGATATTTTTTAAATGCAAATCTGTTTCATGTTAGACGTCACCTGGAGTTACACTTTTACAAATCAGAGATGTAAATTAATGATAATAAATGATTTTTGTGGCACAGCTTATCTTCTTAAAACACAGTGAAAGTAAAGATCCTCCTCTGAGAGAGGTGAGGGTGTGGTTACATGCAGACCCCAGGTTTGACCTCAGTTTGGAGAGGAATTAATGGCAATTAATTACTCACCCTCTCCTCAGCATTTTGTGTGTTTCAGTGTCAAGGCCTGCACGTCTCAAGGGCAGATTTGCCCTTCCTGCTCCTTTGTTCCATCAGTAAAATAATGCTGTGCTGTGTTTATCATGGATAAGTAGGAAGTTTAATTTTCCAGTTAGTGCAGTCACTGCTCTGAGCTCTGACTGATGGCAGCTGCACCATTATTGCACAAACAAGACAGAAACTCTGCCCAAAGCAAAAGACATCAACAGAAAACTTGCACACATCAATTTTTTTTTTTTTTTTGTTTCCTCTCAATACATCTTTGCTTATAAAGTGTAAATCTAAGCTTGGGTTGGTAGAATGCTCTGAAATTAAGTTGTTGGGTAATTAGTTTTAAAGACCTGGGTTTAGATCACCCTGTTTCTTTTACATTTATAATGTACAAACACTTTTTGTAGTGTACATCCTAAATAAATAAATAAAAATCTCTTTGCAATACTTATAAAATAGGTGAGAAATGACAATTTAAAACATTTCCTTTTCTTCTGCCTAGCTTTTGGAGTGCATGAGGAAGACTTTGGGCAAGGTAACAAACTGCCTCATTGCTGAAGAATTCTTGACTCAGATAGAAAACCTATTCCTTTCCACATACAAGAGTGAAAAAAATGCTGAAGGAAATGAGAATGAACATTCACACAGATTGCCACTGTGATGGCTTTGGAAGTTTGATTTCATTTTTTAATTTCTTCCCCTCCTCTCGATTATGTCAACTCTTTCAGAACTGTTATCCCTTTGAATAGTGGCTGTAAGAATCCAGTGTCATCTTATTGCTGTGGTTTAAAAACACTTTGAAAACTCCTGATGTGTGTGACCTGTGTGCCCGAGGGATGCTTCACACTAATGAGTGCCATGGAGTTAATTAATGGACCTGCCTGATGTTTGGGAGGGGGGACACCCTGTCAAGAATGCTGTGCAGCACTCTTCAAGGACAGTTTGTCCTCTCCAAGTCTTTCAGTTTGGGAATTTTCTCTAATGTTTTTTTATCTACAAGTGCACCTCTAACTCAGAATGAATTTCTTCCTTTGTTTTAGAGCCTGTGGGTTTGAATGAGTTCACAAAAGGGAAACTTGACTGAAATTAAAGTTTTGTAGCTCAGACTTTTCTGGTGTTCAGTCAAAAGTTTCATCCAGTTGTAGCAAAATACATCACCCAATTTCTTTTTTTTAGTATTATTTTTCTTACTACTTTTCCCCATTGCTTCTGATGATCAGGTAGCTTTTTGGCACATTCTTTGCCATCCTGCTTCTGTATTGGGGAGAGAAAGCTGACGAGTTTAATGACTTCTCAGTAGTGGCTGTGCTTGTTTCCAGTGGAAATGATAACTCCTGTCTTACTGCAGGTTTTTCTGACCTTCCATTCTACAGGGAGGTTTTATGTTGTTCTCCAGATAATTGTGGTTTGTCCACTTCTGATTGCCACTGTTTCCTGTGGAAACAAGAGCTCCTGATGGATGGCAAGCTGAGTGCAATGAGCAGAAAAGGATTTGTGTTTTTGAAGAAAAAAATTCCCCCTTTTATATTCAGAGGCTTCTCTATAATGTACAGTTCAAGAGAAAACCACTTGTTTATATCAATTCCTCAGTTATGATTTCATACAGGAATATATTTAGATAGACCAGTCACAGATTGATCTTGACTGAGAAGTTTCCTGATTGCAACTTGGAAATGTTTCACCAGCTGTATCACTGTGAATCTTTTAGGAAAAAATGTGCTTTAAATGTTGCTTTCTAAATACTAAGGAAAATTGACTTGTCTACAGGTATTACTATATACACATGTTTATCTTGGGCAGAGTTTCTCAGAGAGGTCTAAAATATATTTGAAAGTCTCAAGCAAGATTTTGAGTTTATATCTAGAGGGAAGACAATGGACCCAGTTTTTATTTTAATAAAATGTGTGTGTATATATATATAGCTCTATATAACATAAATGGAATTTTAAGATTTTATATGTTTCAATGTTTTGTTTGTATAAAGAGTTTAAAAAGCTTTAAAATCATAGAGTTGCATCCCAAGGAGAGCATTCCTTCACAGGAAGTTAATGTTTTATTTTTATCAGGCCTCATGAGTCTCTTTCTGTCACTAAAGGGAAGGAGCAGAACCTGATCAGATGAAAATGTGAGCCCTTTAAACTCAGTGCTTTTCCCACATTTAAGAGCTGTGGACTCAAAAGTTCTGGTGGGTGTTGTGTGCTGTCTCTCTGTTCTGTGCACAGCTTTAGGTCCCTCTACTGTGTGTAATTTACTCCTTGGTGTATCCATCTCTCTCTGGCTGCTGACTGATCTGCATTCACTCTGAACTCTCATCCTGAGCATCCTGAGCACCACTCTTGGATTCCTGGGTTCCTGCTGAGCTCTGCTGCAGCTGGGAGAGCATTCCTCCTGCTCAGTCCTGTGTTGGGTTGCAGTTTTGCACAGGTTACTCTGCAGATCCTCAGGGGCAGTGTCCTGACAGTTCTGTTCAGAGCTGCCAGGGGAGGATTCTGAGCCTCTGTTGTCACAGCAGCGTGAAGCAGATCCTGCTGAGCAGGGGTGGGTCAGGATTCCCCAGGCCTGGAAGCCATGGCCTGGCTGCTTCCCTCTTCAGTGGTCACTGAGGGAAAGTAACACACTTCTAAAGCATTGGATTTACCAGCAGTGTTACATAAGGAAATTTCTGAGTAACCCAGACTTTTGAAGTGATTTTTCTGAGGACACAGGGCAGGATTGAGCCTTTGACATGCACATAAAGGCACATAAACGGTTTCCAAGTGTTTATTGCAGGGTGGTGTGGGGGAAAATGCAATGCTTGTACCATCAGGATCCAGTCTAGCACACAGAGTTCTGTAGGAATTGGGAAGAGCACAGTTGTGATGCTGAGTAATGATTTTGTTCAGTAAGAAAATAAACTAACCTACTTTTCATCCTTTAGTTTCACTGAGTGGTTAATGATAGGAGTTTGGAAGTTGCATGCTTCCCAGGAAATAAAATTCTGCTTGACTAATATACCAGTTTTACCAAACACATTTTAGGCTTGAAAATTTTTTATTATAAAGCTTTTTCCCCCATCCAGGCTTTGTTTCAGCAGACCTGTGTGGACTAATCTGCTGCTCCTTTCCACAGAACAGTGTTACACCTTACCAAGCTGTTGCTCAGGACCTGAGAAATTGTTGAGTAGTGAGTAGAATGATACAGTTAAAACTGGAATTTAACAGGTTAGAAAAGGAAAAAAGAAATTAACAAAAAACCCCACAAAATAAACCCAAACAACTCCCCCCAGGATGTCACTTCTGTCTAATATCCCTATGGGCATTTGTTGGCTGAATCATGTTTTGCTCTCCCAGTTACCAACAGTGTTGTCTCACAGGGCTGCAGCTCTTGTGTGCAAAGGGAGGGAACATCCTTATTTTTTAAAAACTAATTAACTTTCCAAAAATAATTCAGTTGAAAAAAATAAACCCCATAACCAAGTAAAAAGTTAATGCTGTTGTTGAATTGATATTCAGCTCTTTTTTCCTTTGCTTGCTTCTCTGCTATTTCCAACTGATGATAGGCAAGAGTCTACTAATCAAGACTGCCCATGCCATACCCTGAAAGCTCTGTGTGTGTGTCTGTGTGTGTGTGTCTGTGTGTGTGTGTGTGTGTGTGTGTGTCTGTGTCTGTGTGTGTCTGTGTGTCTGTGTGTGTGTGTGTCTGTGTGTGTGTGTGTCTGTGTGTGTGCCTCTGTGTGTGTGTCTGTGTGTGTGTGTCTGTGTGTGTGTGTGTGTGTGTGTGTGTGTCTGTGTCTGTGTGTCTGTGTG